>LPNX010114061.1:145054-165967 GCA_001517045.1 Pseudotsuga menziesii
AACCGACTGCAAGTCGACGACGACTCGACAACCGACGGGAGCTCAAGATCCGTCGACCAAAATTCTGCAGGCTCGACAACATCAATAACCCCACCACTTTCACCACCACCACCACCTCCACCTCCGCCAACTTCTGAGAGCAGTGAAATTGACTCAAACATGGGTCACGGATCAGCTCACATTCCTCTCTACGAGGGAGATGAAGACCCCAGATGACATTGGTTCGTCTGCGAGTCGACCTGGGAAGCAAACCAGGTAACCGATGAAGACCGACAAATGGCACAGTTCGCCGAAGCACTAAGGAAAATGGCCCTAACCTGGTACATGACCTTTTCAGAAAGGAAACCCAGAGCAACGAAAGCCGAGATCAAGGCGTAGTTTTTAACATTCTTCAAAACCCCAGATGCCAAGCACCTGGCTGCCAAAAAGCTCAAAACGACACAACAAAAGCCAGGGAGACAGTCTGCAACTACGACAAACACTGGAAATACCTACTAAGCCAACTAGATTACGTTATTGATCAACAATTACTAATTCAATGGTTCCTTGCAGGATTATCGCAGAAAGTACGACGACATATCAGTCTAGAAACGTTCAAAACGTATGAAGACACGTTAACAAAAGCTCTGCAGGTCAAGATGGATGAAGACATACCTGCCTATCCGACGGACCACAGATTAGAGGAACAGCTTGAGAACGTGCAGAAGTCTTTGAAAGAACAAACCCTCAAGAATCAAGAAATCTAGTGTACCAACTGCTCGACGGCCAGTCATTCGAAAGATAATTGTCGACATCAATACAGCCGACAAGATGTCCTCTTTGTATAAACCAAAGTATTTTGCGACATTTTCCAGGAACATGGAGATCATTCTACAAAATATTGTCCATTTAACATGAAGAACGGAAAAGCTTCCTGGTGCGCCATCTGTGAGACTAAAAGTCACAACACGGCCGACTGTCAGTTAAATCTGAAAAATTGACAGAACTACCAGGTGGTCTACCAAACGAATGCAGTAGCGCAAAACAATGAGCAAAGCAATACAAACAACCACAATGGAAAAAGAGCCGACGACTGATGATATGAACGCCGGTATGACAATCGACGACAAGGGTTTGGATGAAGAGGTCGATTCCCTGGGAATCACGACATACGACCTCGTCGACCCACCCAGTGCTTCATATGTTATAAAGAAGGGCACCGATACGTAGACTGTCCATACAAGGACAGAACTGATCTTAAATTTTGTACATACTGTGGAGTAGGCGATCACTCGTTGGAGGATTGTCCTACTATGTTAGAAAAAATCAATACGAAGAAGAATGTCAATGTCTTGTCTTGTGTACAAAAGCATGATGTACTAACTACTAAGAATTTACATATTGTTACACGACAAGGCACTAAAACTGGGCCTGATAACCCCCAAGTTAGCAAGATTAAAGACACAAATGTTTATCCCAACCCTATCAATCAAAAACACACATATCAAGAGGCAAATCACATATTTCACAACATTGCACAATAGGAAGACATCGTTAGCAGTCGACCTAACACAGTACAACAATTAATCCATCTCACGCAAACAGACAAATCTGTAGCCCAGTTCATTGATTTATTGCATCAAATAAAAAATACTAATCTTTAAAAACAAAATAAGAACATATGGAGCCTAAACCAAAAAGACAAAAACGATGTCGACCCACTTGTCTACCTGGAAATTGAAGGTTTCCACGTCCAACAAGTAGTGCTCGATTTCGGATCTCAGGTAAATATCATGACCTGGGTTACATGGGAGAACATGGGAAAACCTCGACTCTATGATTCAGGCATCTACCTAAAACTCGCTAACCAAGGCCTCATTGAACCCATTGGGGTTTGGAAAGATGTCGACATGACCATCAAAGGAATATCGACTAAGGTTGATTTCGAAATTATTGACCCAAAGGAAGGATCTAGCTCCTTCCCAGCCCTCGTCGATCGACCTCGGGGACAAAAGATGAAAGCATCTATCTCCTTAGACAAGGAACGAATCAGTTAAAAGGAAATGGCCAGAAGGTCATCATACCCATTCATCCATCCCAAGGGAAACCTTGTACTGAACTGATTGATGAGGAAGTCGATGTCAGACAACTGTACCAGATCCAAAACAATATGGACTACGCAGAGCCCAACATCCATGGAGAACTTTACTTAGGTAACCAAGACTCCATTGGTTATAAATTGGATGCTAAACTATATGACTGGGAGATATAAAATTATGAAACACAAGCAAGAGGGTGCTGGACCATACAAAAAGTACAGAAAAAACCCACTCGACAGTGCTTCATAGTATCCATTATCCCAAAATTTTTGAAAAGAAAGTAAGAGAACGCCCTACCTTACAACCAACCAACTTAAACACTGCACAATTACCCAGGTATAAGGAAAGGGATTCCCCATTCATGCACGTTGAACAAGTATCTAAAAATATTGGAGAACATGGTCGACTTCAAAGCTTAGTGGAAATGTTTACAGGTCAAGCAGCTAGATGGTGGGATACCCATCAGTCAAAACTTCAGACCTGCACAAGTGCTTCAACTTTCTTTGTCGAACGGTTTGGTGGGAAAAAGTTAACCCAGCAAGCTCAGATCCCTACGTTTACCCAAGGAGAAAACCTAGAAGAACACATTAAGACTTGTGAAAAGGAGTGGATAAGACTTGGATATAAAGATGAGCGAACTTGGCCACATTTGTTCCCTTCAACCCTAGCCGACTTACCCAATAAATGGAATAAGATGGAAGAAGCTAGAGGAGAAAATTTCTTTTGGCAGGAACTCAAGGAAAATTTTATCAAAGACTTCCAGCTCATACCTCAAAACGAAAAGCTGGTCGAGACAGCACAACAGATCAAACAATTTCTCCAACCGACTGAAAAACAACCCTACCATACCAACCGACAGCTTAAGTACTGTAACAATATACAAACCAAATCAAGACCACAAGTAACCCGTTTACACTTAGAAAATGAACACACCGAAGGAAAGAGCTTCATATGGAAAACCGACCATCTTGAAACAACAAAACCTATCCATTCAGTGCTGAAAGTAGAGACCACCAACAAACCAGACCTTGACAGGATGACTGCAGCCGACTTCCCTACTACATTCTCACAGTTCAAAGAAGGAAGTCAGCCGATCAATGAAGCTAAAGCACCAGAGTGGCTAGATGCCAAAGTGATAACTAAAGAGGTCGACATTTCAAATGACGACTGACCAAAAATAGCCAAGATTGGTGAGTACTGGAACGACCAACAGACCATCGAAATAGTGAATTTACTTAGAGAATTCCAAGATGTCTTTGCAAGGGACTACAAAGACTTAAAAGGGTTAGTACAATAAATGGGAGAAATGAAAATTGATACTAAACCTGATGTCTGACCTGTTAAGAAACGACCTTATAAACTAGCTCATAAGTACAACTTAGAGATAGTTAAAAAGGAAATCGACAACATGTTAGCAGCAGGGATCATTTACCCCATTGACCAGTCTAAATGGGAAAGTCCCATGGTTGTCCAACCTAAGAAACATGACTTGACAAGGTTAAGGATTTGTGTTGACTTTAGGGAACTCAACAAAGTGACATTAACAGACCCATTCCCAACCCCCTATGCTGATGAAATCTTGAATGAAGTTGCAGGCCATGAATGCTACTCATTCACAGATGGATTCTCAAGATACAACCAAGTACCCATAGCAAAAGAAGATCAAAAGAAGACAACATTTGTCTGTGAATTTGGTTCCTTTGCTTACAGATTTATGCCTTTTGGGTTAAAGAATGCTCCTACAGTGTTTTCTCGAATTGTTCTCAAGACTTTCCAAGAATACATATATAAGACCATGGCAGTATACTTCAACGACTGGACCATATACTCCACCTTGAAAGATCACTGCAAATGGCTTCGACTTATGCTGGAGAGATGTCAACAGATTCAACTCTCCCTGAATATTAAGAAATGTATCTTCATGACTCCCATAGGCATACTCTTAGGACATATTGTCTGTAAAGATGGGATCAAGGTCAACTTTGCTAAAATTAAAATCATCCTCGACCTGAAACCACCAATAAACCCTAAACAAGTCAAGGTGTTACGTGGCCATACAGGCTATTATCGAAAGTTCATACGACACTACTCAGATATGACCTATCCTTTAGAAGAGCTACTAAATGAAGACCAATTGTTTAAATGGACAGAGGAATGCCAAATCTCCTTCGACAAACTAAAAAGAAAATTGGTCGAAGCCCCCATACTCAAATTCCCAAACTGGTCGACCAAATTTCATGTGCATATTGATGCCTCAGGAATCACAATCGGAGCCATCCTAACTCAACTAGGGGATGATGGGATGGATTAACCTATAGTTTACAGCAGTCAAAAATTAAATAAGGCTGAAAGGAACTATTCAACCACTGAAAGAGAAGCCCTAGGTATGGTCTTTGCCCTCCAAAAGTATTGACATTACCTCTTGGCCAATCCCTTAATATTTTATACCGACCATCAAGCCTTAAAGTACCTTGTAAATAAACCACTTCATCATGGGAGAATTTGTCAATGGCTACTTCTTTTTCAAGAATTTGAGTTTGAAGTTGTTTTCTGACCAGGGAAACTAAATGTCGGGCCCGACCATCTATCCCGCATAGACACAGGAGAGGAAGCGACCGGAGTCAATGAAAACTTGCCAGACGCACATCTATTTCGCATAGAATCAGTGCCAGAAGAACTCAAAGAAATAGCTCAGTTCTTAGAGACAGGTCGGGCCCTAGAAGGCATGAACACTAAGAAAAAACAAATCTTAGCTATGAAGGCTGCACCTTACAGCCTCATCAATGGATTTCTATACAAAATGGGGTTAGATGACATTCTCAGGAGGTGTGTACTCGACCATGAGTGAGACCAAATCATGCATGAAGCACACTATGGACTTGCAGGAGGACATTTTCAAGCAGATACAACTGCAAGAAAAATCCAACAGTCGGGATTATGGTGGCCGACGATCCACAAAGATTGCAAAAACTTTGTTATTCGATGTGACCGCTGTCAATGACTTGGTCGACCTCTATCGAGCATAGAGATGCCCTTGATATCTATAAACCCTAGTCTCACATTTGACGTCTAGGATATAGACTTCATAGGACCATTTCCTATCCCAGCCAAACGATCAGGTGCACGATATATTATCATGGCAGTCGAATATGTCACTAAATGGGAAGAAGCTGAACCCGTCGATACATGTTCAAGTGAGGTAGCCGCTAAGTTCATATACGAAAACATTATCACTAGATTTGGATGCCCACTCACATTGATCAGCGACCAAGGATCACACTTTATCAAGAAAACCATCAAAAATTTGACCGACCAGTTTCACATCGACCACCGACGAAGCACCGCATATCACCCTCAGTCGAACGGTGTGATTGAAGCTTTCAACAAAACATTGACAAAAGGGTTAACCAAAATATGCAGTACTGACAAAGACGACTGGGATGAGAAAATCCCTACGGTCCTCTAGGCATATAGGACAGCATATAAGCGGTCGACCGATCAAACCCCTTTTTGACTAGTCTACAGGAAAGAAGCAGTCGTCCCCCTCCATTTCCACCAGCAAACACCTATTATTGCACAACTACTACATGTCGATGTCGAACAGGCAAGAAAGGACCGACTATTCCAAATCAGTAAGCTAGAAGAACATAGACTCATGGCTATCCAACACCAGGAAATTCACAAACAACAATAGAAATCATGGCACGACCGTAACATCAAGAACAAAAACCTGTCAGTCGACGACCTTGCTTTACTTTGTAATAGTCAAGTCAAAGGAAAACCCAAGAAATTGCACATAGAATGGATGGGACCGTATGTTTTCAAAGAAATACATCCCAATGGCTCAGTACGACTAAAAACATTATAGGGCCTAGTATTTCGGAAGCTCGTTAATGGAGCCCGACTCAAACGTTACAGATCCTAAAAAAAAAAATACAAATCAAATCAAATAATGGCCTTAACCGTCAATCAAAACCCATAAAAAGATAAAAATTCCAAAAACAAAGTAATACAACCGACACAACAAAACATGACAGGAACTCACTACTTCGACAACCGACATCCTCACCTTCGACCATCTTCATCGACCAGTCGGGTCGACCACTTTCTACACCGACACTGAACGACGACCTCGAAAGTCCCATCACACATTTATGACTTCGAGTGCCGAAAGAAATTCACCATTAATCCACACTTGCGTATTGCAGCTAGAACGTCAAGTCTACCATTAATACAGCCATCTTCACACACAATCCCACCTTCGTGTATAAATAACAGACCGTCGAAGGTTCAGTCACCACACTCATTATACACAGAGCATCCGCATAGCCCATCGACCAAAAACCAAGGAACGTGTAACAACCTCAACAAGTTCGACACCATGGCCCCCAAGCAGAATAGAGTTGCGACCAAGGCGAAAGAGCTACAGGCTGAGGATACACCATTGATCTGTCGACTGAAACATATTAAAAATGCAAAAGTACAGTAGGGACAATGGCAGAAACTCTGGACTGAAATCCAAGAATGGGATTTCATCGACAAGAGGATGAACCAAGCGGCTGAAAAAATCCGACGGAGCACCATCTTCAATTATCGAAATGCACCCCTGATGGCAAGTTTTGGTGGGACAAAAGAAGCTTCCATCAATTTTATCATCAGTCGCTACCACAACGGTCGATTCTACTTCAACCGGCCGGTCGACATTACCGGAGATATCATCTCCGAGCTCAGCGGCCTGTCGAACCAAGGAAACCCTGTACCAATTGGGATTAAGGAAGGATTAGTCGAGGAACTCACAGGATCACCATCCGGGAAAAATTCTAAAGGACTGATGATTGGACAGATTGCCACTCGGATGCCACAGATTGTGGTCAAATCATCGTTGTCACCCTTACCTTAGCAGGTCAAAGTAGCGACCTCAAATTGGAAATGCTGGAGGCAGTCGACACAATTGCCACAGACGGTCAAGTCTACCGATGGGGAGATTATGTCACTGACATGGTCAAAACCGTCTACGAACGCTGCCAAGAGATGGGAGGACTCATCAAGTTCCCCTCCCTAATCCTTTGGATCGTCATGTACCACATCTGTCTGGAGGGAAGTCTAGTCTTTTGGGAGCTGACCAAATTCCACATGAACAGGTTCAAACCCTTCTCTCTAAAAGGAACTCCGCGTGAGCTAGCACAAGGAAAAAATTTTCTAGAAAATTGGTTCCAACAGTTGAAGCTTCACATGAAAAAATGGCGGGTGCCACAGAACATCCGACGCAATCTACCAGCAAATTCTCACATCTAGTTGGAGATCGACCATACAGCGGTCTGGTACATGTAGGGTGAACACCCCAAGGCTACTGCCCTCGATTACTACCTGACTGCCGAGAAAATATTCCGAGAGCTGACTCGCCAGGAAAAGACCAAAATACCAGTGCCTGAGGCAGCCAAACAGGTCGACTTCTTAGTAACGGAGCCACTAACCTACCAGGAGAAAGAGGAAGATTACGAGTTAAATCTTTACATAAGTACATTTGTGTCAGAGGACAACTCGGTCAAGCCCCTTGGTCGAGTCCAAATCACCATCAAGCCTCCAACCAGAGTCGACCCACAGTCGACCGAACAACAGCCACAAGAACAACCATCGAAAGAGAAACAGCTGACGGAACCACAACCACAACAGCAAGCAAACCCTCCGGCCCCAGTAAGCGTCGCCCCAACTTAGGTACCGATGAATGGAGCCGAGCAAGATAACCCTAAATATGCTTTGTCAAAACGAATTATCAATAAATTGGCCACTGAGATAGCTACCGCCAGAAGGAAAATCAGAGCACAAAAAGTACAGCAGGGCAAAGGAAAACGCAAGCTTGTTGTCGAATCGTCTGACGATGAGGAAGAGATAGTAGCTGTAGCCGTCGACATTGTCGAGGATGCTGCTGCCAACAAAGTCCCGGTTGAAACTCAGTTTCAACGGTTTCTTGAAGCAGGAGCACCTGAAGGTCGACCAAAGAAGGCCAAAATCACAACGACACCTGAAGACATCATCGACCTTGTGTCGACCCCCCCACCCCCATCACCGACACCAGTAGTTGAGGAGCAAGCACCGACACAGCAGTCGGTCAGTCCCCTCGACTTATACTAAAGCAGGATATCGAAGTCCATCAGACAAAAAGTCGACAAAGACACAGAACTCAGAGATTTTTTTGAGATGTTGCCTGAGTTGTTTCAGTCAATGCAGAAAATTCACACGAGGGCCCCTGTCTACACCGACGGCAGCACAAACCCCTAGGTAACTGCACATGTTGAATCAACCTTCACTCGATTTGACTAAGAGGGAAACATAATTGGCCATGTGCAATATTCAATCGAACACATTTGGCCCCAACCCCAGACTGAATTCCACGATGTAAGCTTACCACCTACTTTCGATAAAACCATTACCCCCAAACATTCACCCACTACATCTCCACCACCGCCATCATCTCCACCCCCACCATCATCATCACCACCACCTCCGCCAACCCCTGAGTTACAACCAGATCCACAGCCAAATACGTTACAAACAACACCATCGTCACAACCGGAAGTGGTCATACCACCTCCCCAGATAGAACGACCATCGACTTCAAACCCACCAACCACCGAAACCCCCTCAACTGCTACAAGTACCCAGGAAAAAGAGACAGAAAGACAAAAGAAGAAGAAAGAGCGTCATCCTTCCAGACTTCGGATCGGCTTAAAGGATGCAAGTTCGTTGACCGACACAGAAGTCGGCCAACTCCTCAAGACATTGGCCAAAGAAGCAAAGACAAGGACAGCACGAAAGACTAAAGAACCCTCGGAAAAAAAATGAAGAATAGGTCGAGTTTCTCGGCAAATGCAGGGCTCTAGCTCAGTCTATGATACCAGGCCCTATTGAAGACGACACAGATCAACCGTTGGAAAGAGCATATCAGCTCTTCGAGACTATGGTATCGGCCGTCCAGGCTCATCTGCAAGAAACCAAGGAAGAACAGAAGGAAGAAACTGCCCGACTACTACTAGCACAGCACACTGCCTTCTCAGAGGCCTACAAAGTGCTGTAGGACCACATGGAGGAATCTGTCATCACAAAAGAAGTCTTACGCGACTGGCCTACTCATTATGGGTAGGTTTATCAGCAGACAAGGAATACGTGACAAGGCATTCAGGCTTTGGAGGGCAGGAAAATGACGGAGGTAGCACTCAGACAGACAATAGAGGAACAGATCTTGCTGGAGACCAACAAGCTGCAGCAGCTGGAACAAGCAGCTCATCAGTGGGTGCAACAGGCTCTTCCAAACTTAGAAAAGGTCGATATCATCTGCCCCCAGATGAAACGACTCGTCGACACAGCAGAAGAACAAAACCAGTCCCTAGGCCCCAATATGGAGAAAATAGCAGAAATCCCTATTTCAGAAAAGATGACGGTACTGTCAAGTTTAACAACATTAACGATCGACATCCAAAAAGCCTTACAGAGTTGGATGGATTTTTAGCATCACCTTGCCATCACAGCTCCAGCCATTGTCGAAGTCTGCGTCCAGAAGAGACCAACCATCCGTCTGCACAGTCCAGAGCAATAGCAATTTTGAACGCTTCGACAGAGCTTCATTTTTTGTACCTCCCTGTTTCTTCGGGATGAAGAAACATTTTGTTCGTGGGGGAGATGTAGAAGGAGCAAGTCGACACAAGTCTACTTGAACGAAGACCGACTTAATCGATCAGCCGACTAAGTCGATGGGCCAAGTCGATCAGCTGACTAAGTCGGTCGGCTGACTAAAACTAGAAGATTAGTCGGTTAACTAAAATTCGTGTCGGTTCACCAAACTGATAAGTAGTTATTTTGTAACTGTTTGTACATTGTAGTAGGCTGTTGAGCCAAACGAGAACTCAGTTCAATTCTCTACCTTGTATGAACTCATTGCATTAATATAATTTGTTTTCCTGTATGTTCTTGTCTCTTGTTTCTGATTTATAGTTATATATGTTTTAGTATGTATTATTGGTAACCTTATGTGATCTGTGAGATTACAACACAATGCACTCTAATTTTTCAAATTTCTCAAAAACATAAGCAAATCTAACTTAAAACTACCATTTTTTTTATTTTTATTTTTTTGATTGAGATACTCCTATATGCCTGAGAGATGAAAGATCATAAAGGTCCTAACAACTTATGAAGCCAATCAGAAAACCCAAATCCAATGCTCAAATATGATGTACTAATCTCAAGCAAAACTTTTCCTTTTTAAAGGGAAGAAAAAGAAGTTTACTATGCAAGCAAGAAATGAAATCTAGAAGCTAATCTAATGTTCTTCTTTCAATATATGCAACGAAAAGAGAGTCCAATGAACACCCTAACTTTCAGAAAACAAGAAATCCTTCTTTAAGCACAACCAACAAGCAAGAAGCGGATGAACAATAAAAAAGACTAAACAAATTTTTGAAATTCCACTCAAAATCAATCTTAACCATCAAAGTAGCAAGCCACACACATCAGATTCAATAACACAAGCCTGATAACAGAACTGAAAGCAATGAAAATTCCAAATTTTTCAAGAAAAATGAGGAAAAAGAGTTTTGGACTAATGCCTACCTGGTACCGCGCTTTGTAGGTGTTGTAAGAGCGTTTCCAATGCAACATCACTCTACGCTAACCAGATACATGCGGTGGCACCGCTTACTGTCCACTGTATTCAGGCAGTGGCATCGCACCTTGTACAAAGCATTGTCGTGGTTCCCTGTAGATGGCCAAAACAAAAAGAGAACAATGGATCAGATAAAAAACAGACTAGATCAAGGTGAATACTGTCAAATTGAATATGGTAACAAAGCATAAACAAACAAAATAACTCAGATCTGAATAGATCTGGAAATTTCAAACCCAAATAATATAGATTATAAAGTATATCTAACTGTAAAAAGTTGAAGAAAATGGAGCGTGGATTCGGACAAGAGTTGCAGACTGAGGACGATCAGAACAACTGAATACAACTACTCCCTAGCAGAGTCGCCAGATTTGTTGCTTGGAATATTTCACCTCCTGCGGATAGCAAGGTGTTCCGCTGGTCTGAATGGTTTAGATCCAGAACAAATAGATCATAGAGATTGATAAATATCCCTAGATGCTGTAGATATCTGGAATGCAAGGCTCTGATAGTTCACCTATGTACCTGCAAAATAGTTCAACACGAAACAGATCAAACCAACTAGAATATGATCTACTAATCTATGCTAGTGACTAAGGAATCTAGCAATATATATCTGAAATCAAACATCAACAATATATATGGGACAGAAAATCAGCTTGCATTAGAAATATGAAGAAGTTTACAACCAATCCTTAGTGTTGACATGCATCTCCATGAAACCATCTCTTCATCCCCAAAAGCTCCAGCTCTAGCTCTCTATGCTCTCTCCAAATGATCTTGGGCCAAGAATCAATCCAACAGCATAACAATACCTTCAATGTTCTCCCCTCAACCATGGCTATGAGCTCATATTTATAGGGCTAGATGGATAGACATGGTTGAGAAATGAGTGGGTGAGGTGGCCTCTAAGATCCTAAGATGAGGGATCTCGAGCTCAACTAACCCACAACATTAGGGATAAGGGATATCTCGAGGCTTATCATCTAGAAGTCTCAAGAAGATTCTCTTTTTCCCTTTTTACCCAGGGTACCGTGCTGCTCCTTCTATGATAGAGTGGTTTTGGTAATAACCTCCTATGGACCAAGGGTGACAAGCGGTGGCACCGCTTGTGGACAATCGATGAAAAGCGTTACAAGCAGGGGTACCACTCCTAGATAAAGGGGCATGAGCGGTGTTGGGAATTTGTATGACAGACTGATAAGAAACCATTTAGTCTTCACTATAGAAGCTGGGATTTAGGGAAAGTAGGTATGTCAAAGGTCTTATCACATGATGGTGACAGGATTTTGGTATAACACAATCCAAGTTGGATAATGTGGACCATTGTCAACTGTGATTCTTTATGGTGTTCCTTAGACTTTCTATCTCTTTTTATCTTGTGTTTATGCTATTCTTCCTGCTATTGTGCCTGTACATCTGCAAGTGGTGGATTCTCCTGTGGTTTATTTTCTTGTGGTTGGTTTTTTGGTTGTTGAACTTCAACGGTCGATGAGACTTCTAGTTGACTTTCTTGGGTGAGCTCTATAGCTAGATGTGTATCTCGTGGATTTGGTACAGATGGTTCAGGGTTTGTTATAGGTTCTGGATTGGGAAGTGGTGATGGAAATGGTGAATGGTTGGGTGTAATTGGTGTAGTGGGGATATTTTTAGTTGGGTCCTCAACTTGTGGTGGTGAATCATCTGGGTCGTCAAAGAATAGGTTGTCGATCACCTGGTTGTTATCTTCCAGGTTATCTTCCACCACATCTCTTGCTGGCTCATTGGCTAATGGAGGGTGTGGGATATCGACAAAGAGAAAGGATGAAGTGTGACTTGCGACAACTTGATATTTCTTGTCGTGGTTCCTCAAGAATTTCAACTTGATAATTCCCATAGATATTAGTTTCTAGGGTATTTGTCCATTTTTTTTAGGGAAAAGCTTCGTTTATCCACTAGCTTCAATCAGTGGACATTTGGTGGTAATCCTTTGGACAGAGGTGAGTAGTTCAGGCAATTTTTAAATGTATGCCTGGAAATCACCATCCGGGTCAAACCTCTCTTTTAGGGTTTCTAGCATAGCAATTTTGCAAATGTTGACTAGGATTATGGTGGGTATCTATGGATTGTCTTCCTTTGTAATCTAGGTTGGAGATGGGGGTGGAGGTGTAGAAACTAAATAAACAATGTTTTCAGCTATTGAAGTGTTTCTACTTTTTACCTTTTTCGGTCGACCTTGCTATGCTCCTAACTCGACAAAGCATCTGAACTGCATCTCGACTGGAACTTTTTTCACTACAGTGTCTTCTATGATGTTGATGGTTGTAGCTACTAGTTCGTCTTCATCTTCTGATTCTGAGAGGATAATCTTGCGCTTCCCCTTCCCTTTTTCCTAAGTTGCCTTTTTTCTTGCGGTTGTTGTTTCCCTCGCTAGTTTTCTAATTTTGTCTTTGGTTATAGCATATTCTGGGTTTTCATATTCAATATCTTCCTCTAGTCCTTCTCCTCCCTCCTGTTGATGAACTAGACTGATACTTTTCTCAACTGGTTTGGTTACCTGCTACTCAGTCGGTGTACTTCCCCTTTGGGTTGTTGGTGGTGTTATTGTTAATTGTAGTCTATTGGTGTCCTCTACTAGTGTTTCTTCCAACACGAAGGTCCTGATATGTAGCTGGAGTTCATAGTCATCTTCCTTCTCCTGGTCAGTTAGTGGTTCTTCAATTGCTAGGTTTACTTCTTTAGCCTTTGCTAGTATTGATAATTTTGTTTTATATTGTCGAGCTAGCTCGTGGAAGATTTCTTCAACTATTGGGTAATAGTCGAGAGGCTTTGCTTTTGCTTTCTCTCCCTGCATATACCAGATTGTAGTGTGGTCGAGTTCTAGTTGGATATGTGTTGTTTTTGGGAGACTTCTTCGGATGTTCTGAGGCACCCTCCATCTAGTCATCTGGATTTTCATTTTTTGGAACCAGTTTTACAATAGTACTTTTCCATTTGCTAATTCTTTCAATGTTCCAGTCTGTGCAAATGGCTAAACCTCCACATGTGGAATTTTTTTGGTTATTGGAACTGTTTATCCCCAACTAGGCACAAGTGGTACATCACTATCCAGAGTATCAAAGATGGGAACCTTATGATTCCGGCTGACTCCTGACACTTCTCACATATAGATTTGAGCATGTCGACGACATACTGATCCCATCTGTACACTTTTCCTATGTCTACTATTGTGTCTACCACTTCTAACATATCTAGATTCAGTTCACTCCCTCGTCCTGTAGGGGTGATCCATGTTGCTATGATTTTGGCCATGATTTGTGGTGTCTGGGTTTGTATCTGACTGATCATTAGCCCTTTTGAGTTTTTTCCTGATGGTGTTCCAGTCAATCATTCTACCAATCCTTCTTTTATGCCAATAGGGACTAGGTCTCCTTGGTTTGAGAGACTAGTCAACTTGTATATGACTTCACCAGAGATTTATACTGGTCTGTCAAAGTAAAAAATTTCGTTGTGGTATCACCTGATAACAAATTTTGCCACAGTTTCTTTCATTCCTCCAAAACTTGCCATGAACAATGTGTTCATGTAGTTCATAATGGAGCTGTGGTTTATCTTCTCTTCTTCTTATGTCGGTTTCTTGTCGACATAAGCCCATTCCTTGATTTTGGCCCAAGTTTTCACCCATGAGGTTTCTTGTACCTTGGTGTTCTTGATGTTTCTTAGTCGTCTCATGAGTGGGGTTTTTGCTGATTGTAGTTCTTTTGTTTTTGTAGCTACAGCTCTGGTTTGCTTTGAGGCCATTTCATTGGTCTCTTGGTCGAATTTTCTTACAGGTTTGCGTTTCTCAAATTTCTAACTACTAAATTGTTCTATCTCTTCAAAATACAGTAAATGATCCTTTTCTGGTCAGATATTTATAGGTGGATCAGGTGACGTTTCTGTCGATGGATGTATTAATGGCGAAAGTGATGGTCCAGCATGGTCTCTGGAGTTTGTGATTTGATTTTGGCGCTCCTTCTGTCTGTGGTCATGAAGGCGTGATTTGACCTTCGGGGTTGTCAGTCGATGTCGATCATGCGAGTGGTCGTTGGCGGTATGTCAATGGGTTTGATGTTAGTTATCGAAGTGCTGGTTATTATTTTTTTCAAAATTTCCTGTCATCCTAGGTTATGGGTGTTCATTATGTTTTGTTGTTTTTAGGATTTTTAGATTTTTATAGTTTTTGTCTGACAGTTATGGTTGTTATATGTATGTCTCTTTTTTTTTGAACTTGTTTTAACTTTTGTACTGTTTTAGTCGGGCAGCATTAACAAGTTTCTGAAATATTGTGCCTTGTAACGTCCTTAGTTGGACTGATCCATTAGCATGAATATCTTCGACAACGTAAGGTCCCATCCATTATGTGTGTAATATTTTGGGTTTTCCTTTTACTCGACTATTGTAGAGTAAGACAAGGTCCCCTACCGACAGATTTTTGTTTTTGATATTGCGATCATGCCAAGCCTTCTACTACTGTTTTTGGATTTCTTGATGTTGTAGAGCAATCAGTCAGTGTTCTTCTAGCTTGCTTAATTGCATCAGTTAGTCCTTCCTACCTTCTTCAACATTGACATATAAAATACCTTCTATGATAGGTGTTTGCTATCGAAAATGTAGTGGAACAACTACTTCTTGGCCATAGACTCGTAGGAATGGTGTTTGGTTGGTCGAACACTTGTATTTTGTTCTGTAATCCCATAGTACTGCAGGTATCTTTTCATCCCAATCATCTTTGTCGGTGTTGCATATTTTTGTTAGACCCCTTGTTAATGTTTTGTTAAAAACCTCTATTGCTCCATTTGACTGAGGGTGATAAGTTGTACTATGTCGGTGGTCAATTTTGAACTGGTATGTTACTCCTTTGATGGTTCTGTTAATAAAGTGTGAACCTTGGCCACTAATTAGGGTTATTGGGCATCCAAATCTAGTAATTATATTTTCGTAGATAAATTTAGTAGCTATCTCACTAGAACATGTGTCGACAGGTTCTGCTTCTACCCACTTGGTTACATATTCTACTATGGTTATTATGTACCTTGCACCTGTTCTTTTTGCTGGTATCGGGAATGGTCCTATGAAGTCGATGGCCCAAATTTCAAATGTCAAACTTGGGTTTACTGATACCAAGGGAATCTATGTACCAGGCAGAGGTCGACCCAGTCGTTGACATCTGACGCATTAACTCACAAACTTTTTATAATCGCTGTATAGTGTCGGCCACCATATACCTGACTGTTGTATTTTCTTGGCAGTTGTATCTGCTTGCCAATGTCCTCTCACCAGTCCATAGTGTGCTTCGTACATGATATTATCTCTTTTGTGTTCTAATACGCATCTTTTGAGGATGTCCTCTAGGCCCATTTTATCTAAAAATCCATTTATGAGGCTATATGGTGCAACTTTCATAGCTAATATTTGTTTCTTTTTCGTGCTCATGCCCTCTTGTGCTTGAGCATTTTCTAAGAATTGATCTATTTCCTCTAATTCTGCTGGAACTGCTTCTATTCAAAATAAGTGTGCATCCGGTAGGTCGTCTTTGACTCCTATCAGCTCCTCTCCTGTGTCGATTCGCGACAAGTGGTCGGGTCTGACATTTAATTTTCCTGGTCTCACCGTGACTTCAAATTCAAATTCTTGGAATAGTATTAGCCATCGACAAATTCTCCCATGGTGTAAGGGTTTGTTTACAAGGTATTTTAATGCTTGGTGGTCGGTATAAAAGATGAAAGGGTTGGCTAGTAGGTAATGTCGATAATTCTATAGTGAAAAAACCATTCCTAATGCTTCTCTCTCTGTTGTCGAATAGTTTCTTTCTATATTATTTAGTTTTATGTTGTTGTAAACTATGGGGTAATCCATCCCTTCATCCCCTGGTTGTGTTAGGATCGCTCTTACTGCTAGGCCTGATGCGTCGATGTGTACGTGAAATTTGATCGACCAACTTGGTAACCTTAGGATGGGTGCCTCTACTAGCTTTTTTTTTAGTGTTTCAAATGATATGTTACATTCATTTGTCTAGTTGAAATCCTGATCTTCTCTTGATAGTTCTTCTAATGGATAGGTCATATCTGAATAGTATCTCATAAATTTCCTGTAATATCCTATATGACCAAGTAGTACCCTAACTTGTTTTGGGTTCACTAGTGCTTTTAAGTCGAGGATCAATTTTATTTTTCCAAAGTCAACCTTGATGCCTTCTTTGCATACAATGGGTCCTAATAGGATGCCTATTGGAGTTAAGCATATGCATTTCCTTATGTTCAGAGATAGTTGGATTTGTTGGCATTGTTCTAACATGAGACTTAGCCATTTGCGGTGATCTTTCAGCATAGAGTATATTGTCCAATCATCAAAATATACTGCCATTTCTTTGTAGAAATATTCTTGAAATGTTTTGACCACAATTCTCAAAAATACTGCAAGTGCGTTTTTTAGACCAAAAGGCATAACTCAATAGGCAAATGAGCCGAATTCACATACGAATGTCATCTTTTTCTGGTCTTCTTTGGCTATTGGTACTTGGTTGTAACCTAGGAATCTGTCTGTAAATGAGTAGCATTCATGTCTTGTGACTTCATTTAGGATTTCATCTGCATAGGGTGTTGGGAATTGGTATGTTAAGGTGACTCTGTTTAATTCTTTGAAGTTGACATAGATCCTTAGCTTTGTCAAGTCATGTTTCTTTGGTTTTACAACCATTGTACTTGCCGATTCTAATTGGCCAATAGGGTATATAATTCCTGCTGCAAGCATATTATCAATCTCTTTCTTGACTATCTATTTGTATTTATGAGCTAATTTATATGGCCTTTTTTATAAGTCGGGCATCAGGTTTAATGTCGATCTTCATTTCACCCATTTCATGGACTAGACCTTTGAGATCTTTGTAGTCTCTAGTGAATACATATTGGAATTCTTTTAGTAAGTTTACTATTTCAATTGTTTGTTCTTCACTCCAGTAATCGCCAATTTTTTCCATTTTTTGTCGATCATCATTTGATATGTCAAATTCTTTAGTTTTCACTTTGGCATCTAACCATTCTAGTTCTTTGGCTTCATTGATCACTCAACTCCCTTCTTTAAACTATGAAAACGTGGCAGGAAAGTCTGCTGTAGTCATTCGATCAGTATCTTCTTTGTCGGCTGTCTCGATTTTAAGTAATGTGCGAATTGGTTTTGTTTTTTCTGAATGGTATGACTTCCATCTAAAGCTTTTCCCTTCCATATTTTCATTTTCCATTTGTAGTCTTGTCGACTGTGGTATTGTCTTGGTTTGTATGTTATTACATGTTATTGTTGATCGATCACAATTTTGTGTTAGGGTGTTGTTCTCAGTCGGTTCTATAAACGCTTTGATTTGTTTTGCAGTTTCGACTAACTTTTTTTCTTGTGGTATAAAGTTGAAGTATTTGATGAAGTTATCTCTAAGTTCATGCCATTAAAATGTTTCACCCCATGCTTCTTCCATTTTGTACCATTTTTTTGGTAATTCGGATAGCATCGATGTAAATAGGTGCGGCCATGTACGTTCATCTTTATACCCAAGTCTTTTCCACTCTTTTTCGCATGTTCTTATGTGTTCTTCTGGGTCCTGCCCTTGGATGAACATAGGTATTTGTGCTTGTTTGGTTAGCCTATTTCCTTTGAATCTATCTACAAATTAAGTCGAATTTGTTGTCCATGTCTGCAATCTTGATTGATTGGTATCCCACTCTCTGGTAGCTTGTCCTGTGAAGGTTTCTACTAAGCTTTGTAGTCGGCCATGTTCACCAATGTTTTTAGATACTTGTTCTACATGCATAATTGGTGATTCTCTTTCTTTGTATCTTGGGATTTGTTTGATACTTACATTTGTTGGTTTTATGGTAGGGTATTCCCTACTTTTCTTTTCAAATATTTTTGGGATCATGGAAACTAAAAAACATTGTTGGACTGGTTTCTTATGTACTGTTTGAATGGTCCAGTAACCTCTTTCTTGTGTCTTGTAGTTTTCAACTTCCCAATCATATAATTCTGCGTCTAAGTTGTATCCTACTGAATCTTGATTACCTAAGTGAAGTTCGCCATAGACATTGGGTTCTGTGTAGTCGTCATTATTTTGTATTTGATATAATTGTTGGATGTGAACTTCTTCATCAATAGGTTCTATCCAAGGTTCTCCTTAAGATGGATGGATAGGTACTATGAATTTCTGTCCATTCCCTTTTAGTTTTATCCTTTGTTTGTCTAAAGATATCGATGCTTTCATTTTTCTTCCCCAAGGTCGACCTACTAAAGCAAGGAAGGAACTGGATCCTTCCTTAGGGCCAATAATTTCAAAGTCGAATTTGGTCGATATTCCTTTTATTGTTGTATCGACATTTCTCCAAACTCCGATAGGTTTGATCAGACCTTGGTCGGCTAATTTGAGGTATACTCTTGACTCATATAGTCAAGGTCTACCCAATTGTTCCCAAGTGTCGCAAGTCATAATATTTACTTGTGAGTGGAAGTTGAGTACAACTTGTCGAACATGGTATCCTTCGATTTCTAGGTCGATAAGTAGGTCGGAATCACTTTTGTCCTTTTGGTTTATACTACATATGTTTTTTGTTTGTTTTTCTATATTATTATTATGCTTCATGTTATACAGTAATTGAATGAATTTAGATATCACTTTATCATCTTGTACTAAACGTATTAATTCTTTAACTGTGCTTTGTCGACTATCATCAGCTTCTTCTTGTCTAGAAAATTATTTTATAACTGTGCTTGCGTCATTATACAATTGTTTTTGTTTAGCTGGGTTAGGATAACTGTTCTTTTCTTTTATTTTTCTTATGCGTGGATTATCACTCCCAATTTTTGTCCCTTGTTGGGTTACTATATGTAGGTTCTTCGTGTTAATTATATCATGTTTTTGAACGCATGACAAGACATTAACATTTTTCTTTTTATTGATTTTATCAAGCATAGTAGGGAAATCCTCTAATGAGTGATCGCCAACTCCACAGCTAGTACAAAATTTTAAATCAATTATGTCCTTGTATGGATAGTCTGCATATCAATGACCTTCTTTATAGCATGTAAAACACTGGATATGCTAACGTGGTCGATTGTCGCAATTCCCAGAGAATCAACCTCAACCTCCATATCCTCCATGACGGTTGTCGAACTGGCGCTCATATCGAAGGCCTTCATATCTTTGATTATTTGGTTCATTTTGATCATTGCTTTGCTGGTTGTTATCATTGTTCTATGCAAATACGTTTGTCTGGTAGACTACTTGGTAGTTTTGTCAGTTTTTTAAGTTTAAGTGGCAGTCAGCCGTGACATGAATTTTTACTTCACAGCTTGCACACCAAGATTCTTTGTCGTTTTTCATGTTATACGGGAAATATTTTGTTTTGTGTTCTCTGCGTTCTTGGCAGATGTCGCAGAAGCACTTTGTCTAAAGAAATCGAACATCCTTTCGACTTATGTCTTGTCGACAGTTATCTTTGGCATGTCTGACCATTGAGCATTTTGTGCACCAGACATCTTGATTCCTAAGGTTCAGTTCTTTCAATGATTTCTACATGATTTCTAGTTGTTCTTCCAGTCTAGTATCCATGGGATATGCTGGGAAATCTTCATCCATCTCCACTTGCAGGACTTTGGTAAGCGCATCTTCGTATGTTTTAAACGTCTCCAAGCTTATGTGCTGCCAAATTTTCTATGATAGACCTACAAGAAACCACTGAATTAATAGTTGTTCATCAATTACATAATACAGTTGGTTGAGGAGGTCTTTCCATCATTTGTCATACTATTGAATAGACTCTACTGGATTTCAAGATGTTGTTTTCAACTTTTTAGCTGCCAAATGTTTTTCATCTAGAGTTTTAAAGAAAGACAAGAATTGCACCTTAATTGCTGCTTTAGATGCTTGGGGTGTTCTCTCGATATAGATCATGTACCACATTAGTGCTCTTTTCCTCAAGGCACCGGTGAACTGTGCCATCTGTCGATCTTCAGCTCTAACCTAATTTGCCTCCCATGTTGACTCACAAATGAACCAATGTCATCTAGAATCTTCATCACCCTTGAATAGAGGGATATGCCCTGATCCGTGACCCATGTCGGAATCATTGTCGCTATCTCCTCCAGGAAGTGGCGGTGGTGGGGGTGGTGGTGTGG
>LPNX010114061.1:166002-240331 GCA_001517045.1 Pseudotsuga menziesii
AAGCAGTCGGTTTGAGTCGACTTCTCATTTCGATGTCCAACTGCACTGATTCATCTACAGGTCCAATTGTTCTGTATTTTCCAAAGCTGTATTTGGCAAGGGGGGTGCTCCTTCATGTGTTGGGTAAAGTAAGTGGATACTTCGGTTGGAAGGGTACGCCTAAAGCATGACCCAATTTCCTTCCTTCGGTCAACGAATCACTAAATGATTATCATCATTTACCTCATCGTCTAGTCAGCTCCATCTACCAAAATCACCAGCTCTTAGTATTAGGTCTTCTTAGATAATGGCTTACATATTGGTACTCGGATTCATTGGAGACAAAGGTCTTATCTCTTGGGGAACTTCTATTTGGAGAGCTTCATGTTGCTCTATCACAAATATTCTTCCATGGGTGATGTTTCTTCATCCATGCCTTCTTCCTGTCAGTCGTGACCCGACCCTGGTAGATTTCTTTCCTGGCCTATCACCCTAGTATTCATTCCTCTTTGTAGTGATATAGCCTATTCTCTTCTTGCTTCCCTTCTTTTCAGCCTCTTCTCTCTCTATTTTCTATAAATCCGTCATACCTTTGTGTGTCATTGTTAGTTCGATTTCCTTTTTAGATTGACTTTTCATTGCTGGTGATGGTATCTTCTTCTAGTTAACTAGAATCCTCTTCACTTTACCCCAACATACGACCATCTACCCCCCCATAGCCTACCCGATGCTTTAGAAAGCTCAAATAGTTCTATTTACTTGCTTAGGAAATATTCCCACTCCCTTTCGGCAATGAATTTTTCCCACTTTTTCTATTTCTTAGCCCAGTTAGGTTTCGGTGGTGGTTCGAGCAATGATGGATGAGGTTCTACAATATGACCCACTCCTTTTTCTATCAGGAATTTGAAGAGTAGGGTTGGTAGGGAGAACAGGAACTGCTCAGTAAGGTCTGTATAGAATTTTTTCTGAATGGTTTCTACCGAAGTTCTTTCTTCTATGGATTTCTCCTTGCAGAATTCGTTTGTGATATTTTCAAACCACTCTGATAGGTTTGTTCATCCCCCTCGAATCAGTTTATCTAGCAGCTCTTGGTCCTTAGTTGCTTCTAGATTTTTCATCCAGAAGGTTTTTCAAAATATGGGGTACTAATTCTATGAACTTCTCATGAGTTTCAGTGAAGAATCTCTCCTTTTCCTAAGCAGTGGTTAATCTGTTTCTCCTCGTGTAATTCTACAAATAATTTGCTATCTTACGCTCCCACCCGTTCTTAATCTCCTGCTTTGATATCATATGCTTATAGTCATCTCAGATATGTACTACCGGCAACAGAATCACTGTTGTAATCTCACATATCACAGAGGGTTACCAATAATACACATTGAATCATACAGACATAACATACAAGAGATAAGAACATAGAGGTATGATGACAAACTATATTTTATCATGAGGGTCCATACAAACACAGAACTCAACCAAGTTCTCATCAGGCTCAACAGCATAATATATATGATTTACAAACAGTTACATATAACTACCTGTCGGTTCATTCAATTGATGCGAACTTAAGTGGCTATTTGACTTAGTCGGCTCACCGAATAGCTCCTCCAACAGTGTACAAATGAATTGTTCCTTATTCTTGTTGAATCAGTTACTAGAAGATGGTCTTGATGCTCAGACCGGGTGGCCATTTTAATATAGTTGGTTTTTTATCCTTATTTCCCACATCACCTGGATGGAACCTAAGGACTACCAACCCATGGCAATTGATGTGGCGAAGGTGTGCTAGGGTGCATAGTATCAGAACTTATGGTGGGTTGAAGATCCTAGTCGACAGGTAGACTGTGCCATTCACTTTTGGGTTTATTGGGAAGCATTGCAAACCGTAGTTTTTTTACATTCCCTGAGTCCCTCCTTATGCCATGGAAAAGTATCATTGGATCATTCGGTTTACATTCGAGCCCCACTCTATCTACATTCAGGAATGATGGGGCCCCGACTGGGAGTGGCTAACTTTGGCTTACAAGGTCACGACAAAAGAATTGGATGCCATTGTCCAAGAGTGGTCGACAGAGTGGTGAAACCCAGTGAGTCGGGAGGAATTAGCTAATGATCCACCACCAGATGCCCTAGAAGAGCCTACCCAGCAGGGGCTGAGCACTCACAAATCTGACAACGATTCATTAACGAACCATGAGGATGCAGCACAGTGCATGCAAAAGGAGACTCGCACCAAATGGTGCCATGAATATGAGGTGGGAAGTGGTACCAGGTCAGGGATGGAGCACAAACTGCAGCGGCTTATCAAAGTGGTTACTAACTCATCTGCGGTTGTGAAAAAGGCGATCCATGAGTCCAACCATGAAGAATTCAGTGTGGTAAGAGATCGATTAGATTCAATTATTGATATTTTTTCTAGGCATACATCTGCGCGACCCGTGATGTAAAACATCCCATTAATCATCACTGAGCCCCAGGCAAGGAACGTGCAAGTTACCTCGACTGTGATCGATGGGGGAAATGAGGAATTTCACCAGTTTCCATGACTAATCTAGAGTGTGGCTTTGGATATGAACAAGATATCCACTATGGCGTTAGTAGAGTTGCAGCATGTTCCTGCCCTGGAATTAGCGAAATGATAGAAAGAACTGACTGAGGGCTATGTCCAGTCACAGAGCACAGTAGAGAAGCTGTGAAAATAGAAAGATGAGCTACATAAGGTCTAGGTGTAGCTGGCAGAAGAAAGAGTGAGAGAGATCGATTCCTTGAAGGCGATGCAGGCTGAGTTGCAGTAGAAGGTTGCTAAACAGATTTCTGAACTGAAAAAGGTGCAAGACTGCATGATTTTTGAACAGGCTCAACTGTGTGCTCGGTGCGGTGAAGTCGAGCAAGTTGTTTCGGAAGCCTTCCAACACATTTTTGATAACACGACCGAGCTCACCCCAGTCAAAAAGGCCAAGCGATTGGGGAAAAATATTGTTTAGATTCAGGATACCAACCTAATGCTCAATGCCCTAGTACAACCTACGATGTCGTCATAGAAAGTTGCAGAACGAAAGGCATCCATTGAATAATTCACAACTCAGTTCGAAACATGGATCAAGAGGCCAAAACCATTATGGAGGCGATAACGCAGTTTTGGCAGAGTGTTTTCCAAGACGAGCATCTTGATCAGCTGATTGTACAAGTGCAAGAAGCAAAAGTTCAACTGATGACCTGGAAGACTTCACTGAGGGACATGCCACTAATTGTACAGGTCACATAGGTCGAGGAATTGAAGGACCTACAGCAGTGAGCCGTTCATGTGTAAGAATGCCAACAAAAGCATCGTGCTCAGCTTGCTGAGTTTCAAGAAATCGGTGGAAAGTTGGTTGTTAAAGGAGTCACCATGCTGCAGGTAGTACAAGAAAATCGGCAAATGGTTGACAGCAAGGCCAGCAAGAGCACCCAGTGAAGCAAGATTTGACTAATTGTCATAGTACTGTCGACAAAGTCTAGCTTTAGGTTCATGAGATCGCGTAGCAATTTGAATATTTCAAGGTGCACACATCAGCACATACCCTGTCAACCTGACGTGGCTCAGGGATGAGCCAAAAGACTATGTTGGGGGCCTATTGCCATGGGTTTTGGTAAGTGATTTGCGTAGCATCGCGGTAGCTATGCAAGCTCACGCGGTACCACGCAAGGCCAGATCAGTGCGATGGGAGGAAGAATAACTACTTTGAATATTTTATATATTATTTGACCAAGTTTTGTTGCAATAGGTCATTAGCAGTTATAAGTTAGTTAGAAGTGGACCCTCAATGTAAATGTGCAAGCCTATTTATAGATCTAGTTTTTCTAGTAGTAAAAGGGGAGAAAGAGGGAGAGAGAAAAATAGGGATTATGATCATCATAGGAGAATCACATCAGAGGATAATTATCGCCTAGAGTCTAGTGCAATCTAGTTTTTTGAAGAATTTCCTGTGTATATGTGATTTATCTGGGTAGTCTGCGGTTTTGGAGAAGAATTGTGTAATGTGGATCCTTTTCACAAGATTAATATGATATGACAGTTGTTGCAAAAATATTATCTGTTATCACTGATGTGATCTTGTCTGTTATCACTGTTGTAATCTGATCTGTTATGATGTTACGATCTGTTTTGTTATGATGTGATTTAATATCTTTCTTCTATATTGATGCGATTTGTCTTCAAGTCTGTTGCGTTAGGTTGCACTATGAGTTGATATTTTTTATGAGCAATGTTGTGGTATTTATTGTGACACTTGTATGATGCTATGGAAATGAATCAATAATGTCTGCATAAGCTCTGGATGCACTTTGCAAGTTGTGGAAATGAATTAAAGTCGACGGCAAAGCTATGATCTAGCAGTTATGGTGTCTCCCCATCGAATCCTCATATCCTCTGTCCCCACTGCCGAAAAATTGGTTCCGATAGCTCTCCCTTGAACATATCAAGTGAGACTTCGTCCGCTCCATGGACGTTGCTAGGAAGGGTAAAAACTGTCTGGGCCAGTGCTCAGGGATATTGCATTGGTTGGGTGTCGGCAAAGTGAGAACCCTTGTCGATGAGGCTTTGTTGATGGGTTTCTCCAACACACTTGTAAGACCACTTTTTAGTTACAAATTGAGGTAGGATATGGGGAGTCTTAGTGTCACCGTAAATGCCTGAATAAGTCCCTTTATGAGTGGCATACCATTCTCCCAATGTGGAAAGGTATCCCATAGCCTATCTATCATGCATTCCATTAGTTCCCCATGGATGATCATATACAACAGAATCAGAAACTCTTGGAATATTTCAATATAGTATATGGAGTACTTATCCCGCCATAATAATTTTTAGTAAACATGAATTGGAGGATCCACTTCCATCCCATTCTTGTGAAAATATTGCTAGAACACACCACATCCAAAAGATAGGAGGACATGTAATACTAAAATTCCTACCAAAGTCTGTGTCCCTTCCATTTATAATATACTGTTTGATGTTAAAAAGGATGACACTCCAATTCAAGGAAGTGCCATGTGTAGTTACTTCATGCAAGATAGGAAACTAAGACTCCATAAATTTTGTTATATGTATTTCTCTATATATATTGGCCAACAACATGGTTTCCATTCTTTAGGGAGGCCTCAAGGACTCATATGGGTATGAACATGTATCTATGTCCCTAAAAAAAATTCTTCTTAACTATTGTTCCCTTCAGAAGACATGGAAATCAAGGTCCAATGAGCGAATCCATTCCTTATTCAAACACACCATAGGTGTATGAAACTTATAATAAGTTTCAAAAGTGAAAGGATGGAAAGAGACAATGGCCATCTCTTTGGGATCCTTGATCAACCTATTTTTCCATGTCAACTCTGGGAAGGAGCCAAGAGATGACCTTTGAGTAAGGGAAAAGGGCATTCCTAGTTGATACTTTGTGTAATGCTAACTTCTTAATATTATGATAAACCCCCAAGATCTCTAAGTCCTTCGGTGGGATTGTTGGGAATCTCTCATGATTAAACATTTGATATATTTCTCCCAATGTAGAAGAGCCTTAGCATTCACGTTACTATTAGTATCCACATAGTTATTATGAGCCATTGTTTCCTCTTCTTACTCAAGTGAGGACACTACATGGACCACATTGTCTTTAGACTTGATCCTTTTGTAATCCATCTATTCTCCTTGTAATTAGTCATCATAATATTAGAAAGTGACCATACCGATAATACATTAGCAAATCACACAATTGAGAAACTAAATGGAGTGAACAGGTAGTTGGTGGTAATTGGTTAAACAATTTGACACCATGATCTTTGAAAAGGGTATTTGAAGGGAATGGAGAGAACAATCCCTCTATGGGTTGGTCTCATTGAAGGAATGCAATGGAGAAGGGAGAAGAAAAGAATATGACTTGAGGAGGGAAAATGGGAATTTTGGAGGTTCTTCCACATGAGAGGGTGAATCAAAAGGGAGGGTTTGGGGACATATTTTGTTATGGAAAATTAGCCATGGATTTTGAATGATGCTACCCTATGGTTTTGTATTAGATGGGATAAGGGGTTCCATTAAAGGGAGGAAGGTCCAACATTAGCTTTTAAATCAATGGGGGAAAGGAAGGGGACCAAAATGAACATCCTCTTAGCTCAATGCAATGATGCAATCTAAAATTTTAAACCAAAACTCATCTTACTTAACCCAAATGAAAAATTGATAGGTGGATATAGGATGTCCTTAATCTTGGGTATTTGGATTGAGGGTGATAGGTGGTTCTCTTTTCTTGGTTTGCTTGGTTGTTGCACTCATGTTCCTTGGGAATTATTAACAAGTCTAAGAATGATCTGATTTGGAAAAAAAAGAATTTTTTAAAACTACAAATTCCAAATATTAATAAAATTGAACATTGTATTTTGAAATTTGTTCAAGGCTTAAAGGAATAAGCCTCCAATGTATCATAAGATTATCCTTCTAATTCATCGAAACATGTAAGTATTTTGAATTTGGGAAGACATCATCGTCAAGATAAACAAAGCCTACCACTAAGTTGCGGAAATAGGTTCCAAATACATTGAAATGTTGGTAACTGGAAAACCTTTAGCAGGGTGAAAAAATGCAATTGTGTTGAGGCATATCAGCAATTTAATCGACTATTATGCCAAACAATTGACAATTTAAGGATCAAGTTAGGAGATATGTCAAAAGCTTTAGGATCTAATTGGTCATCCTTTCAGCAAGATAAGACTTTAGAGAGTCAACATTTTGTCAGGTTAAGGCTCTAACTTGCCATAATTTCACTGAGTTAATCCCCTAGTTAGCCAACATTTTGACAGGCTAAGGTTCTAATTTTTCAATGTTTTAGAAAGTTAAGGGCTCTAGCTCCTCACAATGTTGTTGAGTTAATCCACTAATTCATCACAACGTCATTGAATTAAGACAATAATTAGACACGATGTCATCGATTTATTCTCTAAATGGCCATTGTTTTGGAGAGATAAAGCTATAACTCATTTCTATTTTGGATATATAAGGAACTAACTCACTAATATTTTAGGAAGTTAAGGGTCTAATTCTTTGATATTTTTCCAAAAATAGAGATTTTGTCAAAAGTGTTTTTCTGCAAAAACAAATAAGTGTTTTTTTCCCTTTCAAGGTCTCTTTATGGGTGATTTTGAGGTGAAATTGATTGAAGGTTTTCCTTAATTCAAGGGCAAATCGAATTTAGGAAATCAGGGTTAGTTTGCTCATGTAGTTCCATAGTATGATGAAAAGAAATTCAAAAGAAAAAATAAAAAGCATCAAACATGGTCTTTGACAAAGAATACATCATTGAGAATGTGACTAGGTTGAAACTGTAGATTCATTACCAAGAAAAGAGCTCTTGGAGCGATGAACTATGACTCAAAAACTTTCAAGTGGGTCCTTAAGTTACATAGCTTGGGGATTCATTGAGGGATCAATATAAATTTCCCTGGGGAATTTCTAGTCGTTCTTAATGAGTCCATTATTCTGGTAATGAAGTAGAAGGTGCAGTAATCTCACCCAAATCAAGACTATTGAGGGCACATAGATTTCAGGATAAAATATTAGGACCATTTGTTGAGGTACATTCCCCTTGAATCCATGAATTTAGGCCCATTTATAAAAATGAGGTATTTTTCCTCCTTTATCTCAAAGAGGAAAGCAAAAAAACCTTCGCCACAAAATAAGTAAGAGAGTTTTGCTTTGATTATCATAAACCAATTTTTTTATCCAGATATCCATAGATGTTGGGAATGGCTAAGAACTTGTGAAATTGTTAATGAGGCCCCTTTCAGCCAAAGTAAGGGAATTGTGACAAGGGGAAGCAACAAGCATTTTTTCAATATTTTTTACTAAACAAAAGAATTACGGCTTGACAAAAGAATTTCCTAGTGAAGTGATAAGGGAATGGAAATTGGTCCCTTCCTCAATAAGAGAGGGAACAAACCCTCCTATATCCATCTCTGGGCAAGTAGCAATGGTTCACTAAATAAGAGGGCTTTAATGAGAAGCAAGAGAAGGCAGTTGTGCATGCATATGTTTGTAGTTTAAATTATTGTATTGATCAAAGATGCACATCATTGATATATTTGACAAAACAACATGTTATAAGGAAGCTTTCAAAAAAAAAATGTTAGTATTAAATATTTATATTGAATGAGTTATGTTAAGAGACATTGTCTGTACATATTTATGTCACTTCTCAATGGCCTATTGAAAATTATTATTATTGGTATTCAACACTTTCACTTCATTCTTGTCAATTCTCATTATTTGGGGATTTTTGCATTATTGCCCACTATATTGAATCTATTGCAAGTTGTATAGTTTTATAATTATGGGCTTTCCCCTTCTCTTTTAATGAATTGGATGTCAAAACCTCCTTACTCATTCCTTAGATTATTTGGAATTGAATTTCCATACCTCCCAACCAGAAAAACAACAATAACTATAACAAAAAGCAATAATGTTGACAAGATTTGACAAAATTTTCAAAAGTGTCCTTACTCATTCCTTAGATTATTTGGAATTAAATTTCCATACTTCCTAGCCAAAAAAACAACAATAACTATAACAAGAAACAACAATGTTGACAAGATTTGACAAATTTTTCAGAAGTGTGAACATCTTTCCTTATTCGTTGTTGTGCATAATAATTTAGAATTTGATATATATAAAGTTCAATGAATCTAAAAGAAAATTGTAATCAAGATCGGTATTGAAAATGATAAATTTCACCAATGAATAGATACCACTCAAAACATCAAGTTCAATCAATATATATATAAATCTAAAAGAAAAATATAATTAAGATCAATATTGAAAAATGTAATTGAGATCAGTATTGAAAATGATAAATTTTCACGAGTGAATGGATACCACCTAAAACAACACTAACTTATTATGAAGCAAGTGATATTTCAAGACACTAGTGGAATGATGGCACCGACCAACCCAAAACATTACATCTCCATTATCCACTTTAATTGTCAAACTAAATGGACTTATACTCCAACACACATAAATAAGAAACTGCATTTCACTTTCTTAAGTTGGGTGGGAGGTTGTACTCTTCACGTGAAGATAATCATTATGTTGCAACACTTACTTTAAATTCATTCTTGAATGTTGAGTCACCTTTACGTTAATTAGCCAAAGCATTTAATTATTACATTAGTCAATATAAAAATCAAACCAAATTATGAAATTTTGTTTCAGAGTTGCCAATTACGTGATCCATTATATGAATACTTGTCAAACTTAATTCACAATTCCATTTAAAGTCAAGGATCTATGCTCACAATTCCACTTTTAATATGCCCCAAGTCTCTTGGATTTGTGCAAATGATTTTAACCAAGACTTGTTACAATATTATGTGTCGTGATTGGTGTGTTCAACTCTTTTAAGTGTGACAATTTCTAAACCTTCAACACACTATTAATGTAATTTAACTTTTTTATTATACGACATGAAATTGTAAAATATATTATATTTGAGAGGATATATTTAAATAAGCAATCAAAATTGATTATATATAAATATGATTTTACTAAATCGATTTCAAGAAATAAGATAAACAGGATCCTTTATATTGAAATTTATTTTAGACATTATTTTGTTTGTTTGAATATTTGATATTTGTTATTATAACATTGTATCAGAGTTGGTTACTTGCTTTATCTTTTAAGGTAATTTTTTGAAATTTTATACGAGCACTAAATTTTTCAATTTTTGGGGGCTCTTTATCTAGTAGATTTTCCATTGGATCTATCAAACCTTTTTTTTCTTCAGATCTGAGCATTGTTTTACATGTTTTAGTTTTTTTCTCAAAACCCTAACCCTCATCATTTATTTTTCATAACTTTTCAAATTTTTTTCAAGTTTTTACTGGTTTTTCTATAAATATGAGTTGAAACCCATTATATACTAACTTGCTATCGAGGATCTATACTTATTGCAGCATATCTAGTTGTTTGTTAGTCTTTGGTTGTGTTTTGTCCCAAGCTTTTGTCTTGATGACAATTGCTTTTGTCCAATTTTAGTTTCGGGAAGTTTTAGGTACCCATGCACCTTTTTTGTCCCAAGTTTTTGTCCTCATGGCAACTGCTTTCGTCCACTTTTAGTTTCAAGAAGTTTGAGGTACCCATGCACCTTTACGTCACTGAAACCTAAATTGTTTTTTATATTTCTATTGTGGTTTTGCAAATACCTTGGTAAGTTGTTGTAGGGTTTCATTATTGGTGAGACATTTCAATTTTATTCATGTTCAATTCTTGTCATTAGCTTCATGTATTATTTGCATGAGGATCTAGTTTCACTTTTAATCATCATGTGCCTATAGGTTGTCTATGGTTCTTGTTTTACTTGTCCCTAACTTTCTTGTCTGTAAGATGTTTTGACATTTTCAAAGGCATGCATATCTATCATTTTATCATGGTGACAACAAGAAGCCAATATATTCCTAAGTATTAGTTGCTTGATGACTATTTTTTTCATCTCTAAGTGATCTCATTTTTTTTATCCATATTTTGCTCAATATCTATATGTTGTTCCTAACATTTGTTTGTTTAAAAGCAATTTCATATTCTCTATCCTTCATATATCATGTCTTATTTCATGTCATCATGGGATTATCATGTTTATTATATGCCTTACTCTTGGAACTTCTTTTGTGCAAATCAGTTCTCTATTTACTTCACTTTATCCATGAGAGGTATTTGTGAAGAGTTGTGCGACAAATTGGTTAAGTTGTTCCTTCCTATCGTAAGAATATTGATGTTGTGATCTCTGGTCATTCGACATTGTTCCTATCTACATCTTATAACATTGAAACATTTCTACGGGAACCCTAATCCATTGACATCTCTGCAATTGGGATCGAGAGTGAGCGGTGCTCCAAGGAGTGAGGAGGTCAGTGCTTTCATAGTTTATTGCAGGTGGTCGAAGATTGGTGGTTGACAATGGCGGAGGAATTCTCGACCCCCTGATGAAGGGGACCTGAATATTGGGGAGATCACGATAAGCTTAGCAGCTCGGTCGATCCCAAGTTCTCTAGGTAAAGATCGTAAACCTGGGCAATGTTTTCCAAAAGCTTCATCGATACCATCCATGGTGGTAAAATCGGTGAATCTTAGAGATCGGATTCAGTTAATGTCAAATCACGCATTAATTGGGAAATTCATTGGTATGTAACCATCTGAGAAAGCATTGATATGGTGGATCAATTCCTCCTAGAAACATAAGGGTCATTTTGAACCTTCACTTAGGATCAAAGGGTTTCTTTACAATCTATTTTATCAGTCTAGAGGACAGGAATCATATCATTAATGGAGGTCCATATTTCTATTACTCTGCGGTTCTCTTTTTACGACCTTGGAAAGAGAAATTTAGTCCAAAAAATGAAGACATGCAAATCACTCCTATATGGATTAGGATACTCTCTTCCTAATGAATATTGGGAGGCTGAAATATTGGAAGACTTGGGAAATTGTTTAGGCACTTTTATCAAAATATCTGAGCAAACAAAGACCCAACACTACAATGCCTATGTCCACATTTGTGCCTATATGGATCTATCAAAGGCATTGCCGGAGGCCATCAGGATGATTTGGGAGGAAGAAGATTGGTTGGAAAATATGGACTACAAGAAAATTCCTTTTTGTTGTCAAAGATGCCATGAATATGGTCACCTGTTTCAGGAATGTACTTTGAATAACCCTAAAAATAAGCCTAGAAAGGAGAGCGATCCAGCGGATCCTAGATCTACCAAAGTGGCTTCCTGAAAAAGAAGTAACACGAAGCAAGAACATCAAGATATTTTCAATAAAATGAATACCTCAAACTCCTTTGAGGTGTTGGGTAACCACGAGGGAGAAACCTCAGAAATAAGAATTCCTCTATGTAAGATTCCTAGTTCAGAGGTTGAGATGCATGTCTTGAGTCCTGCCACAGATCAAGAAAAAATCAATGAACTCGCTAAAGGCAGCTTGCAACAGGAATTGGCGGAGGAAGTCGAGGATATGGATATCAGAGAATTGGATCTTGAAGGGATTGAGAAAGCTTGTTCTGAGAAAGATAAAGGCTATGTTCCCCAAGAACAAGTTATCCTTCTTAAGGAAGCCATTCTGAAAGCTAAAACCTCGAATTCTCAAGGTATTAGTTCAAGATCCCACAAAGAAACGAAAAAGAAAGCAGAAGAGTTTGGTCAAAAAACTGGACGTAAATCAAACAAACAGAGAGTAGCAGATGTAGGGAGGAGGTTGGTTGAATCGTGACAATACTCGATAATCAAAGCTATCCTTGGCTTGTAAAATTTTCCTCAATGAAGCTCCTCTCCTGGAATACTCGAGGCATTAATAGCCTGAGAAAAATGAAACTTTTGTGTAAAAATATTACAATGACAAATCTGGCAATTGTCTTTTTGCAAGAAACTAAATGTTTGGCTAATTACATTCAGGAGCTTAGGGATAAAATTTGGGCTAGATGTGAAAGTATGGGCATTGATGCGAGAGGATTTTCTGGTGGTTTATGTATCCTTTGGGATCCAACCCGGGTGTACCTTTCTGGTTTTCAAGGAACTCGTAACTCAATTTCAACTAATTTTAAAGTGGTAGGTTTTCCCCATCTCTTGGATAATTACGAATGTCTACGGTACTCAAAAAGCAGGGGATAAACGCAGTTTTCTTAGATCTCTCAAAAATCTGAGCGAAAGTCTGCCAACTGAGCACTGGGTGGTCGGAGGAGACTTTAATATTATCACTTCCTTAGAGTAAAAAAGGGTGGGCAATGATGTTTGGATGAATAATGTGATATTTTTAGAGACACTATTGAAGATCTTGGCTTAGTAGATATTACTCTGGGGGAGGGTCGATTTACTTGGAATAAAAAAAAGACTAAGGGATCATCAAATTGCTTCAAGACTTGACCGATTCTTAGTCTCGAAATCCATAATTGAAACGGGGAGCGAAATCCATTGTGCTACTCTTTCAAGTAGGGATTCATATAACTGGCTCATTGAACTCATGTGGAGTGGGTTAGGATCTCGATTTAAGAAACATTTTTGCTTCAAGCAATTTTGGCTGGAAAATCTAGATTTTGAAATCCTAGTGGGATAATTGAGGACCGATCAGGTTCCTAGTATGTTCAACTTCTAGCAAAATCTGAAGGGCTTGAAAACAAAGATCAAGAAATGGAACAAGGAATAATTTGGGAATATTTTTCGAGAAAAGTGACGTTTGGAAATACGTCTTCATGAAATCCAAACTATAGGGATTAATGAAGGCTATTCTCAGGCCCTAATAGAGGAGGAAAGTATTGTTGAAGCTAAGCTCAAACAACGAGAGAAACGAGAGGAACTTTTGTGGTGGAAAGGGTCAAGAATTAAATGGCTTCAAGAAGGAGAGAGTAACACCAAGTTCTTCCACAACTCTATTGTCCAGAACATGTTTAAAAATAAAATCTACTCAATTAAAAATGATAGAGGAGAGAAAGTAGAGGCAACAAAAGATATTGAGGCAATCCTCAATTCTCACTTCTCTGATATTTTAAATGATCCTAGGAGGAATCACTTGGGTGATATTGAAGTCATTACTAGCAAGATCACATCTTTGGTTCTGGATGAATAGAACCAACTATTAATGAAAATTATTCATCTTCAATAGGTTCAAGAAGCAGTCTTTCAAATGAAGGAAGGCACCTCTTCGAGTCCTGACGGTTTTACTGTGATTTTTTTTCATCATTTTTGGGAGATGGTCAAGTTGGATGTTTGGAAAATTGTGGAGAAATCCAGGATTTCAGGTCGTATATTGCCTGCCCTGAATGCTAATTTCCTAACCCTAACCCCCAAATGTGATGGAGCTGATACCTAGGACAAATTTAGACCTATAATTCCTTGTAATGTTATTTACAAAATCATTACTAAGGTCATTTCTAATCAGCTTAAACCTATTTTACCTTCTCTGATTTCTCCGTAGCAAACTGGTTTTGTAGAAGGGCGGCTGGTATAGGATGGGATTATTTTGGTCCATGAAATGTTACACTCTCTTAAAAGAAAAAAAAATCCATGGTATGTTTGTCAAATTGATTATTTCTAAATCCTATGATAAATTGAATTGGCAATTTATAAGGAAAATGTTGGAAGCTTTTGGTTTCAGCCAAAATTGGGTTAATTGGATTATGCAACTAGTTTCTTCAGCTTTATTTTCTATTCTGTTGAATGGGGTTCCTTCTGGAATCATTAAACCCTCTCATGGTATTTGTCAAAGGGATCCTTTGTCTCCTTTTTTTATTATTATCATGGTTGAGGGTTTGGGGAGATCTATTTCATCTCTCATGGATGGAAATTCAATCAAAGGATTACGTAGGACTAATGAAGGTGTCTGTCACTCTCACCAGCAATTTCTTGATGACACCATGCTGATGGGATATCCTTTTGTGCAAGAAGATACTAGTTTTAAGCAATGCCTGGATCAGTTTGGTTAGGCATCTGTATTAGAAGTTAATGCTCAAAAATCCCAGGTATTCTTTTTTAACACTCATATTATTACTCGTCGTAATATTGTTCGCATTCTAGGGTTTCAAGAGAGTTTTCTCCCATCCAAATACTTGGGCACTCCTCTAATAAATTATAAAGCAAAAAAAGGCTCATGGACTAAATTATTAGATAAAATTAAGAAACACCTGTGTAATTGGACTTTGAGACCTATGAATTTTGTGGGTCACCTGGTTTTGGTTAACTCTGTGATTCAAGCTATGTTGACTTCTCTATTTTCCTCGATGATGGCCCCTAAATACACCCTCCACGATTTACGGACATTGGTTAAATGGGACATTGTATGCAAGCCTAAATCGCAGGGTTGGTTGGGGCTCTATGACCCTCAAAAAGCAAGCTTAGCTACGGGAGAGAAACTTTGGTGGAGATGGATAACACATTCTCAAGAACCATAGGCCAAATTATGGCTTGATAAATATGTGAAAGATTGGGACATCTGTGAATTGATTCAGTTTTCAGAGGAAAAATCAGGGTCTCGTATTTGGAGAATGGCTTGGTTCAGAAGCATAGTTTTTGGGAGATTCGTAATGGTAAAATGGCTAGGATATGGGAAGATTCTTGGAAGCAACTCTCATCGTTGGAAAGTGTAGGGATCTTCCCTATGATTCAAGTGAAATGTAGTACTAGAGGAGTCTCTAAGGTTAATGGTCTATGGGGGGGTCAGGACCCTGGCTCTACCTTCTACTCTTAGTCTCCCCGTCCCTAGTTGGAGAGGTTAGGCCTGATAGCAGAGGTTAATCAATTGGAAGAGGAACACCATATTAGGTGTATCAGGTGGCAGGATGGTAATGATAAATTACGTTGCGGTTACAATCTGAAAGGGGTTTTCTCCCTCAAAGAAGCCTATAATCTTCTAATATGTAATAATTTGAATCTAGAAGACAAAACCTGGAGTAATCTATGGGACAAGAAGCTCTAGCCTAAGATTACTATTTTTTTTCCTATTTATTCGAAATAGAATCTTAATAGGAGAGAATTTACAAAGGCGTGGGTTGCTTAGTCCTTACCAATGTTCTTTGTGCAAACTGGAGGAGGAAACCACCATGCATCTCCTAGACTCATGTAATTTTTCTTTCAAGCTTTGGGACCATGGAGATTTTATTTTCTGTCACACTGCTAGGATTCGCCATAATCCGATTTGATAGTTGATTAATTGGCCCAAAAAACCCTTCCTTAATCACATTCTGAATCGTCTCTGGGAAATTTTCCCAAATTTCCTGATTTGGGCAATTTGGAATGAGAGAAATTCCATAAGTTTTAGAGCAAAGGCTTCTCGACCATCCAAATTCCAAGATAGTATGGTGGAAAAATGCATGAGGCCATTCTTCTGGGCAGTTGGGAGAAGAGGGATAGGGATCCAACTAGTAATGAAGGAAATATTTTGGCTAATTGGGGATTCAAGGACCTTTGGATAGTTCTTCCGATAAACTCAACAAAATCAGAGATTGTGCAGAGTCCTGATAGATGGATTCCTCCACCATTAGGTTTCTTGAAATTAAATTTTGACAGTACATCTAAGGGAAACCCAGGAAAGGCAGGGTATGGTTTCATTGTCCATGCTCCGAGGGGGGGACAAGAGAGTTTTTGGCTATGGTTCTCTGGGAAAGGATACTAATAATGTTGCAGAGATAGAGGGATTGTTGCAGGGGTTAGTTTGGGAAACTGCAAATTTTAGAATGTCGATAATTGTTGAAGGTGAATCCCAAATACTCATAACCCTAGCCGCTAAATTACAACATGGAACCCAGAGTGCAAACGTGTCTTCATCTTTGTGTTTGGAAAGTCGTGTGTAGTCTGTTCGTACCTTACTCATAAATGGTATCGCGGTCTGGTTCTCCCACGTTAGGATAAATTGTAGTAAGACAGCTGATAGTTTAGCCAACCTTAGTGTGTACATGCATAAGGAAGTTAGGGCTACGGACTGGGATATGATTCTAGACGTGATGGATCGTGACCGATGTAAATATTTAGTGCGGCAGCATAGAACTAGTCTCCAGGTGGAGGTCTAGAAAAGCCACAAAGCTTGTGCGAAATAATACCAACACGTGGCTCCTAATGGAGGAGATTCTTGATTTATTGTCATGACCAGGCACTCCATTAATAAACTATGGTCTAGGCATAAGTTTTCATTCAGTCGACAGTGGAAGGTACGAATTCATATGTTGTCTGTAGAGGGAAAGGATAAGTGCATTAATGGTAAGATCAATTCGCGATCTGTGGATGGGATAGCAGTGATCATTCTGTGGAGTGTGATCATCATGGCACAGAATTGGTTTTGGCTATATAGTAGGATGCAGGGTGGCGAGGTGAATGACAAATTGTCGTTGTGTGTTTTATCTCCTATTTCTTGTCTTATCCATCTAATATTGCAGACGTGTCTTATCTGGCTATCCATGGCGAGGGGATAAGAGCAAAGGAAAAAGGCTGACTATTCAACCGGACTACCATGAGCCGATGTCACGAGCCCAACTTCAAGCATTATGGGAATCTCGTATTTTTGAACTAGAATTACCTCAAGAAATTCATAATCGAATTGTTGAAACTGAGAAAATCTTGTGACAGGAGTTTGATAGCCAGAAGCTGAAGGAGGAATGTAAAAAGGTTGAATATTGGATCTTAGACTTTGGTAATACAGTGGGGCGAGTGAGTTTATATGAAAAAATGATGGCTCTGTACTAGGTAATGAAAAACCTGGATGGTTGGGCTGATTAGGACCGTCAATATGTGGAAATGGGAGGCTCAGTCCTAGACCCATGGAAATGTTCCATCTCGGCGTCGGTCCAGCGCGTCGAAGCAAAAGTTGATTTTGTGATTTCCTACATGGGCTTTAAGTTCCCATCTTCACCTCTGCCAAGGGCCCCAAAACCTGACTTCCCAGGAACCAGTCAGGGTGGGGGTCAATATTTGTCTTATATATTATTGTAAGGTTGCTATTGCAGAGCGTGGACTATTCTAGGTCTCTGTCCTATCATGTTCTTCTCTGTTTTGCTAGTTGTAATGGTTTTAAGGATCCTTTTAAATTTCCTTTAGGTTTATGCCTTCTACTTTACAAAGTGTTGTCTGGTCCAACCTTGTCTTTTTATTATACATCTATACCTGGCACTTTGTTTGGAAGTGGATTATCTGATCTGTTGGATAGTGGAATCTTCGAAGAACTATTTTTTTTAGCGGCATGTCATGATGAACTCAACTTAGCCTTGATGGCTTATAAAATTCTGGGGTTTTTTGCATCTGTAATGACGGTTTGGTGGGTTGGGTTTCTATGGGTTCATGCGTATGTAATTCTGGGTTGGTGGAGTTTGAGTCTGTGGGTTTGGGAAGCATTTTTGTGGAATCTTTTTATGGATGATGGGATCTTGTGGGTTTGGGAATCCTTTTTAGTGGAAATTTATTTCTTCTTGAAAGGTTTAAGTGTAGGGTCTAATGATCATCGTTGTTCTATGGATATGTAATCTCTTTTGTAAGGAATCTCTGTTAATATAATGTGAATATGTGACTTACAAAAAAAAATTTGAAACATTTCTACATTTTATCTGGGATATTTGAAGTTGTAATTAAGAAGGAATGTAATGTGATAAAATACCATCATATCACCTTCTTTCAGATATAATGTAATGAAATGAATGACCATATTCCTATGTTAGTCATGATGATTATCTGTTGACCATATTTTTTATGGATAGACCATCTAGAATATTGAACTCGCAATGTAATCTTCAGTATAGTTATTTGATTATGAAGACTATCTACTTGAATTGTTTTTCAATGCATAAACCATCTAGGGTTCTTATATTCATGATGTGGTCTACTAAAAAGTGCTTTCATATTTCATCTTGGTTGTGGTGAATATTTGCTATCCACATTTTATGTTGTATTTTCAATTTGATGTTCCTATACATTATTGTCGTGTTTTGCAAGAGTTCATCATGCAGCTTGGTTATGGTACACTTTTATGGTTCAGTGAGAAGTGGTTGTTATATTCATCAACTTCATGAGGCGAAGTGTGTTCCTATTCTCATCTTATGGGGAATTGTGGAAGTGTTGATGTAATTGCAACTTTGGAATTTATTCACTTGTATTTCTTATGAATTGTACCCCGGTGTTTATTCCGGGAAGTGTTTGTAATGTAATTGAGTCATGTCATGCCCCGATGTTCCGATCGGGAGTTTCTATAATGTAAACAAGTCATGTCAAGTCAATGTGGGTAACCCTCCTATTGTTCAAGGGTTAAAGTCCCCGCAATTCCGGGGCCCTAGGGTTGTTAGACTCACCTAGTGAATTCAGCCCTAGTGAGTTATTGTCAAGTCAAGAATTAGTATAAATAGAGAGTGAGTCTCTCTATTTATCACACACTCACTCACACTCAGTTGTAGCGCATAGCTAAGGGAGAAGAAGTTGTTGGGGCTAGAAAGAAAGAGGCTACTGCTGTCAGGAGATCATCTTACTATTTTGGGGTTTTACTTTTGGTGTTGATTCTATCTCTAAGGAAGTTGCGATATTTTCTCCATTTATGGTTTCCCCAAGGAAAAACACTATGTTCATTATCTCTTGTGTTTGATTGTTGTGCTTGTTATTCTCTCAGTTAAAGATCATAATATAATGCTAGCTTAATGTTAAAAATATAAAATGGTATCAGAGCTAACCTGAGAAGAAGACACTGTGCAGTTACGGGAACTAGGGATTCCTACTTTTTGGATCTCTCTCCTCATATTTTACATAAGAAGAAGTTGGTTATGGAAAAGAGGATTATTGCTGATTCAATCAAGGATCACCTCATACCATAGGTGTCCTCCCTCAAGACACCTAAAGCTATGTTTGATGCCCTAAGAAAACTGTTTGAAGGGAAGAACATAAACCAAAAGATGACTCTAAGGAATCTTTTGAGAAACTATCTGAACATAATTCACCCCATAAGGTGAAACTTGGGGATGACTACCAATATCCCATAAAACGTAGTGGTGAATCCTCCTAGAAGCTAGAATCTAGAAATTCTATTAAAATGAAGGATGTCTTGTTTGTACCAGGACTAAAGAAGAATCTTTCCGCCATATCAGCACTGGATGCAAAAGGCATTAGGGTTGCATTTGTAGATGGCCAAGTCCTCATGTGGCCAAAAGGAAAGACTATTGACGATGCAATAGTAATTGGAGAACAAGAAGGAGGATTATACAAATTGAAGGGCCATATAGAACAAGCTTTGGTCCATGACACAGCAGAGCCAAATGAACTTTGGCATAGAAGGCTTGCACATGTGCACTACAGAGCACTACCACTTGCAAGCAAAGATGTTGAAGGTCTTCCAGAAATTCAAGAAAAACATGAAGGAGTCTGCAAAGGATGTGCGAAAGCAAAGAACATAAAGAAGACATTTCCAAGTAGTGAAAGTAAAGCAAAAGCAATCTTGGAAATCATTCACTCCGATGTATGTGGTCCAATGTCATCCAGTTCTTTAAGCGGGTATGTATACTATGTTTTTTTTATTGATGATTTTTCTAGGAAGACATGGATATACTTTATGAAGAATAAAGATGAATTTTTCAGCAAGTTCAAGGAATTCAAATCCTTGATCGAGAACCACACTGAAAAGAAGATTAAGACCTTTCGATCAGATAATGACGGAGAATTCACATCAAATGAATTCAAAGAGTTATGCAAAGATTCAGGGATTAAAAGGGAGTTATCCACTCCATATAATCCACAACAGAATGGGGTTGCATAGAGGAAGAATATAACTATCATGGAAGCTGCAAGAGCAATGCTTCATGATCAAGATCTTCCCATGCATCTATGGGTAGAAGCTGCCAAAACAGCGGTGTATGTACAGAACCGTACTCCACATAGAGTACTCAAGAACAAGACACCTGAAGAAGTCTTTTCTGGCAAGAAACTAGAAGTTAGCCATCTCAGAATATTCATTTGTCTAGTGTACATACACATTCTGAAAGAAAAGAGGACAAAGTTAGATACTTCAGGAAAGAAGGGTATATTTGTGAGATACTCTAAAAGCTCGAAGGCTTACAAAATATACTTCCTAGGATTCAAGAAGATCGACATCAACAGGGATGTAACATTTGACGAAGACTCAGCTTACAACAAATCCATAAAGAGACCTGCTGAAGATCCTGAAGAATCAAAAGCACCCATAATTCATGACACAACCATGAACAAAGAAACTCAAGAAGAAGATCAAGAATTTGAAGAACCTCAAGAACTTGCTGATCCACCTCAGGAGAAGAATCCTCACAAGAGGAAACCTACTTGGGTACAAGAAGATATCCAAGGTGCGGAAAGATATGGGGCTCCAGAAGAGAATCATGGAGAAAGAAAGAAGACCAGGTCCTACTCCGGGTATGTAGCTTTATTATGTGACTTTAACAATAAAGAACCTTCCAACTATGAAGAAGCGGTAGAAAGGAAAGAATGGAAGGATGCTATGATCAAAGAGTATCAATCGATCATGAAGAATGATGTTTGGGATGTTGTCCCAAGACCAGAAGGGAATCATGTTGTAACTTCCAAATGCATATACAAGATCAAGCATGTTGCAGATGGCAGCATAGAGAAATATAAAGCAAGACTCGTGGCTCATGTCTTCTCATAGAAAGAAGGAATAGATTATGAAGAAACCTTTGCACCTGTATCCAGATACACTTCCATCATATCAGTACTTGCTCTGGTTGCAATAATGAAATGGAAGATACACCAAATGGATGTCAAGATTGCTTTCTTGAATGGTGTAGTGGAAGAGGAAGTGTATGTAGAGTAGCCACTCGGTTTTGAGACACATGACAGGGAGTCTCATGTGTGTATATTCAAGAAAGCCCTGTATGGTTTGAAATAGGCACCCAGGACATGGTACGACAGAATTGATGGCTTTCTATCCAGTTTGGGCTTTACCAAATGTAAAGCAGATTCCAACATTTACTACAAGGTTGAAGATGGCAACCCAGTGATGCTCCTACTATATGTAGATGATCTGTTTGTAACAGGTATGGATGGGTTGATTGTTGATATGAAGAGGAAGCTTACTGTCGAGTCCGAAATGAAGGACTTGGGTATGATGCACTATTTTCTAGGAATGGAGGTGTGGCAGAATGCGGATGGAATCTCCCTTGGACAAGGGAAGTATGCAGTAGAGATCCTGAATAGGGTTGGGATGATGGACTACAAGGTCATGACCACACCTATGGCATCGAACCTGAAGCTATTGAGTGATGCTTCATTAGAAGCGGTTGATGCTATGATGTATTGTCAGATGATTGGGTCCTTGATGTACCTGATGAACATGAGACCAGATATTTTCTTTGCTATGAACACCTTGAGCCAGGTCGTAACAGATCCGAGACATGTTCACTTGATTGCTGCGAAGCATATTCTGAGGTACCTGAGGGGTACAGTTGATTGTGGGCTTAAGTATGAGGCGAATCAGAAGATTAACCTGGAGGGTTATGTTGATTCAGACTAGGCAGGCAGTGCCATCGATAGGAAGAGCACTTCAGGGTGTTGCTTCAATATGGGATCAGGTGTGATCTCTTGGTTTAGTAGGAAGAAATCCTGTGTGGCACTGAGTACAGCTGAAGCAGAGTATGTCGTAGCTTGTTCAGCTAGTTGTGAGGCAGTATGGCTAAGGAAGCTGCTATCTGATTTATTTGATCTCCAGTTGGATGCTACCTGTATACATTGCGACAACCAAAGTTGTGTGAAGTTGTCGTAGAACCCGGTGTTCCATGACAAGTCAAAGCATATCGAGATCAAGTATCACTATATCATGGATATGGTGCAGAGGGGAGCAGTGAAGCTCCAGTATGTTGCGATGGACAAACAGATAGTTGATGTCTTGAAAAAGCCATTAGCCGGAGTGAAGTTTGAGTACTTCATGGAGAAGCTTGGTGTTCTCCAAATTGAGGTTCCCTCCAAAGGAAAGTGACGAGTCCGTGAGCCATTCTAACATGGTGAGAAGATTGGTTCCTTCCATGGTCAGATGTAAGGGCTGAGCCATTCTGTCATGGTGAGAGGATTGGTTCCTTCCATATCAGATGTGAGTGCTGATCCATTCTGATGTGACTGTAGGATTGGTTCCTACACGATCACATATAAGCGTTGAATGATATTCTTGGAATGGAGACACCTGGTCAGTTACCAGGAAAGCGTAGTTTGGGACTGAGGGCCATTCTGATGTGACTGTAGGATTGGTTCCTACATGATCAGATGTGAGTGCAGATCCATTATGAGGTGATTATAGGATTGGTTCCTACAATGATCAGATGTAAGTGCAGAGCCATTCTAAGGTGATTGTAGGATTAGTTCCTTCAATGATCAGATGTAAGTGCAGAGCCCTTTCGGCATGGAGGATTGGTTCCTCGCATGGTTGAATGTAAGTGCTAGGCCTTTCTAACATTGGTTGTCAGATGTGAGTGTTGGGCCTTTCTGACAGGGTTGTGGGATGTGTTCCCACATGGCCATATGTGAGTGTTGGGCGTGCCTTTCTGATGTGATTATAGGATTGGTTCGCACATGATCAGATATAAGTACTGGGTGGGCCATTCTGACTTAGGGTCAAATATAAGTGCTGGAAAAGACCTACATGGAGGCTAGGCCTACAACCAGCATGAAAAATGGATGGCTCTGTAGAACTTCCTATGACGAGAAGAATCAAGAGATAGCACCCGTGATGATGATCCAGCAGAGATGTTCCAGAACCAGAGATGATCCAGATTGAGTGATGATCCAAATCGAGTGATGTTGATCCAGATCCAGATGAAGATGAATTGAAGATGACGAGGACTCGATGATGATCCAGATGATACAGAGAAGAAGAATTGTGCTGATAAATTGTGTCGAGAGAATACCTTCCTAGTTAAGAGGGAGTGTTGATGTAATTGTAACTTCGGAATGTATTCACTTGTATTTCGTATGTTTTGTACCCCGATGTTTATTCTGGGAAGTTTTTGTAATGTAATTGAGTCATGGCATGCCCCGATGTTCCGATCGGGAGTTTCTATAATGTAAACAAGTCATGTCAATTCAATGTGGGTAACCCTCCTATTGTTCAAGGGTTAAATTCCCTGTAGTTCCTAGGCCCCAGGGTTGTTAGACTCACCTAGTGAAGTCGGCCCTAGTGACTTATTGTCAAGTTAGGAATTAGTATAAATAGAGAGTGAGTCTATCTATTTATCACACACTCACTCACACTTCGTTGTAGTGCATAGATGAGGGAGAAGAAGTTGTTGGGGCTAAAAAGAAAGAGGTTACTACTGTCGGGAGATCATCTTACTGTTTTGGGGTTTTACTTTTGGTATTGATTCTATCTCTGAGGAAGTTGTGGGGTTTTCTCTATTTATGGTTTCCCCGAGGAAAAACATTGTGTTCATTGTCGCTTCTATTTGATTGATGTGCTTGTTATTCTCTTAGTTAAAGATCCTAATATAATGCTAGCTTAATGTTAAAAATCTAACAGGAAGTTGTCATCAAAGGGGATGCTAATGCAATGAAATCTTCCTCCATTTGTATTATTTCTCCCTAGTTATCATTAAGTGGGAGCAATGGAATATGTAATGATATTGACTTGTGTGGTGTTTTTGATTCTGTAATGGTCATATCTATCAAAAAAGGCATAAATAACTCTAATATTATAAAATGGAGTTATCCCACATGCATCATGTGATAATGTAATACCCCCACTTTTGACTTGGAATGTATTTAATCAAAATTATCTAAATTATCTAAAAATTCTAGTTTGGATTCCTAGTGTGAAGCATAAGGCCAAGGCATGACTAGTGAATGGCTAGGCATATATGATAGATATATTTTTATTTGGATTGTATGATTGGATTATCATCCCAATTCGAAACGTATGTAAATATTATGTTGGAAATTAATAAAATGGTCCAAGATGGTTGTTTAAAGAGAACTAAAGGGGCTAGGATTCCACTAGAGGGGAAGAGGAAAGGGGGCATATGGGAAAATTAAATCCTATGTTTCCAAGTGTCAACCTTAGAGCTCATCCAAAATTTGTCGTGTGCTTTAAATGAGACAGTTAATTCCTTTCAACTATTAACCCAATCATTGAATGCATGTGTGAGGTTGGTGGGAAAAAGGAAATTCATGTAGTTACTGAAGCATGGAGCTTGTGATAGTTATGCCAGATGACAGTTGTCCTTTTCTTCTACAGTTAGAAGCTATGCCAGTTTTATTTTCAACCTTATCTCATTTCCCTTGGATTCAAAACCCATTCTATCATTATAACAGGAATATTTTTTAGACTAAATAGAGTTTCCTACTGCTTTTCATGTCCATGACTAGACTATGCATAACTCAAAAAATTCAAATTTCAAGATAGAATTGAATTTTGAGAACGAAATTAGATGGTTGTAGGTGAGCATAAACCTTGGGCAAGATAGGAACCCTTACCCGTCTATTTCTTCTACCTTTGGATGCTTGAGAAGCCATAATTTATGCTACATGAGGTTCTCTAACAACATACATTATATTGGACTCTTACTACATGCACTTGTAAGCACTGTAAGGGTTATATCCACTGAGGAAACTCTGGATCAGTGAGGGGGGATTCCTTCCTTGTGTTGTGTGGGGAACTTGGAAGGAGTTCCATCATTGTGATGGTTGAGTGATATCTTTGTATATCTCTATATGATTTTGGGCTAAGTATAGAGAGTAGGACAGGTTGTGGGATGGGAAAGAGATTATTGTAGGTGTTTTATTCACCCTGGTGGCCTCATAACACATATTGGGGTTGGACTCTCAACAAAAAGTGTATATGTTGGATAAAGTGCCTACGGTTGTGATGCAAGGGAATATAAAACCATGATAGGAATGGTCAAAAGACAGTAAGTTGAAGGACCGACTGAAACAAAATCAATTGAGGTAAAGGTTATTTAAGAAAGGTTGAACTGACAAGTAAGTCTTAGGGAATAACAGATGAAGTCGACAAGTCAATCAACTGACAGAATAACCACTGATGAATTTCACTATAAAAGCGTCATATCAGGGTAGTTGTATAAATAAATGATGGTAGTTGAAGTAGGACAGATGGTGCAAGGAGCCAAACCGATTGCAGATGATATATGAGAGAAAATCTAACTACCTAGTACTCTCGAGGAGCTTCTAGAATAAGATTTGACTAAACCATGGAGGATATAAATAGTCGATTGAAGAATAGAAAGGGATGATGTCCCTGATTGTAAAGAGACAACTGTGATATTGTGTAACTGTCTCTTTGAATTAGCAACAAAGTATCGACTCTAAGTGAACCAATCTGTGTAAATTTTATTTCCAATATTAATAGAAGCCATAATACTTGGAAATTTCTTGTGCTTTCTTGTATGGGAGTTCACTTTGTTTCTGTTGTGCACTTTTATTTGTAGGCGTTCAAGGTACCATTTGCTTTAGGTTGGGTGGAAAATATCTCTTACACAATCAATTGCTTAGATCTTCTTTATTTAAATATAAGCACTCTTTTGTATTTGGCGTGCAATGATTTTTATTTATATGCACGTGATAATAACATGAAGTTTGCATGTTGTGTGTGTTTGGATCTAGTTATTTTCATTGTGTATTTTTATTATGTATCTCCACATGCAATTAGATGTTATAAATTCTTAATTATGGCTATGGGTTACTGAGAGCCCAAATCAGTTAATGACCCCTCCTATCTATCGGAGAGGAGTTCATGCCTTTTGCATCTAATGCAAATATGGAGAGGAGGTTCTTCTTTATTCCTAGTACAAACAAGACATCCTTCATCTTCATAGACTTTCCAGAGTCTAGCTTATCGGAGGATTCACCACTACCTTTTATGGGATACTGGTAGTCATCCCCAAGTTTCACCTTGTGGGGTGACTCATGTTCTGATAATTTCACAAAGGAGTCTTTGAATCCTGTCATATGCTTGGAAGCCCCACTATCGCTGAGCCAATCATTGCTTCCATGTGTGACAGTTCCCATGAGGGCAAAAATCAAAAAATACTCTTCATCACTTGAAGAATATTCACTTTCTTGTTTGACTCTCTTCTTGGAAGGTTCATCATCCTCTGCAGCATGAGCATGATGTCTTCTCTTGTAGTTCTTCTTCTTTTGAGAACCACTGTTGTTTCTGGGACATTTTTTAGAGATGTGTCCTTTCTCATCACATGTAAAGCATCTGATACTAGATAGATCTTTGTTATATCTTCTAGGGTTATCTTTCTGGTGAGAGTGCTTACCTTTGTGGTGATGATAGTCCATTCTGCTTTTCTTGGAGTGTACTGTGAGAGCTTGATCTTCACTTCCCATCTTTTCTTCTTGGGCTACTATTCTAGCTTCTTCTTGTGAGCATTCCTCCCACAGTCTACTGAAGGTTACTAGCTTTCTTCTAGCACAAATTCCTTGAATGAAGGAGTCCCAAGACCTAGGGAGACCGTTCAAGGTGGTCATCACAATTTCTGCATTCTCTACTTCTTCCATTGCTTCAAGTTGTTCTTTGATTTAAGAGATCCTTGTAAAGTAAGACTGTATGGCCTCTGCATTATGGATCTTAACATTCTTTAATTTATTTCTCAAAGTCATCTTCCGATTTATGTTCTTCCCTTCAAATAACTTGGTCAAGGCATCAAACATCTCTTTAGGTGTCTTTAGGGAGGACACCTATGGTATGAGGTGATCCTTGATTTAATCAGCAATAATCCTCTTGGCCTTGATCATGTTATTCTTGTGTAATGCCTTAGCCTCATCTCCCTCTGAACTGGAACCTCTCCACTGATGTAGGAGTCCAATTCATTTTCTTCAAGAATAAGTGAGATCCTGTACTTCCATGCTCGGAAGTTATCAACTCCCTCAAGCTTTTCATCAAGCTTGGTGTGATGAGACATCTTAACTGAGAGCCTCAAATGGAAATACAAAATATTTAGATCTTACCAATTTGAGAAGCTAAAACTGGATCTAGAGCTGATCTTCTGCAGTGTTGGTTTTCTGGTTCTAGGGAAAATTAGGGTTTGAATTTCTCGGAGTTCTACCCAACCAAAAACCTCGATTTTTGTCTCTAAAATTTGATTTTGATGAGGGGATCAATCCATTACGGGGATCACTTAAAATTTCCTCTTCTATGGGAAGACCTAATTTCTCAATGTAGTGATAGGTCAAAAACTGAAAATACTCAGAATTCGATTTTGCTTTGACAAAAAGATGTGCCCTTCAATGTAGAGTCAGCCTAGCCTCCTTTTGTTGATGGATTGTGGATAGAGACCCAAAAAGTAGGAATCCCTAGCTTCTGCAACTACATAGTGTCTTCTTCTCAGGTTAGCTCTGATACCATTTTATATTTGTATCATTTAAGTAGTATGATCTTAGGATCTTATCTGAGAGAATAACATGCACATCAATCAATCACAAGAGACAATAGACACATAGATTTTCCTCGATGAAACCATAAAGGATAAAACCCCGCAACTTCATCAGAGATAGAATAAATACCAATGGTAGCAGTAAAACCCAAAGACAGAAAACATGATCTCCGCTAGTTGTTCTCTCTCTCTTATCCCAACTCCTTCTCTCTCACTCATGTGCTACAACTGAGTGTGAGTGTTTGTGTTAAATAGAGAGGCTCACTCTCTATTTATACTAGTTTTCAACTAAACAATAACTTAGTAGGGTCGACTTCTCTAGGAGAGACTAACAACCCTAGTGCCCCACAACTGTGGGGACTTTTCCCCCTGGTCAAAAAGGAGGGTTACCCTCTATGACTTTACATGAATTGATTACATTAATGATTATCCTAATAGGAACATAGGGGACCAATGAAATACAATATATGAAATATACAAGTGAATACATTCTGAATTTACAAATACATCAACACCATGGGAATCAGTATACCTAAATAGTTAATTTGTAATAGTGGCATACACAATAGACATGTGCATCCGGAAACCCACAAATACAGATTGTGGAAGTCATATTTTTCTTTCAATAAAAGTTTATGTTTTCACAACCCACAACCCACAAACTTATTGCGGAATGCGGATTGCAGAAACCTTTTTCAAAATAAACTTTTTATTTTCGCTCCCGCATTCTGCAACCTGCAATGCAAATTGCGGAAAGCAGAAAAGTCTATTGTAGCATCTTTTTCTGTTTTCCTATCCACATTCCACAACCCGTAATGTGGATTGCGGAAAGAGAAAATTTCTATTTTTTGCATGTATTTTTGTTTTCCTTTCCACAACCCGCAACCTACAAAATTTTGCGGATTGTGGAAACTCAATAAAAATCAAAGTTGCAACATTGCGCACCTATAACCTGCAACCCGTGAATTCTTGTAAATTGCATATTGTGGAACTTAACATATTTTAATGATCGATAATTTCATTTCGCATCCCGCAACCCCATTGCAGATTGTAGATTGTGGAAATCATAAGATATTAAGTTTTCCGAGTCTTTTCACTTCCGCATTTTGGTTCCTCTCCTTAATCTCATCCATCCATTTTTTGCAAGATCTATGTCCTAGATCTATTTTGTCGTTGAAGCTTGGATTATTTAATTCTTTTGAATTTTATGAATTATTCACCATTTTACTTATCATTTTTACTGCGTTTGGAATTTTTACTTTGAATTTATCTTGTATGAGCTCATCAACCCTCTAGTTCCTAAGCTTTTATTGGAAAGTATCCTACCTTTCACGACATTTTTTATGTTATTTTTTGAACTGTGGTAGATTTTGACCATGGTTGCTAAATTTTTACTAGATTTCACTTCCAATATGTCTATGAAAACCAGGTCAAAGACTGCTCTCCAAGACGAGAAGAGGAAGGACCTTAATTATGGAATATTTACTGACACCACTGGGTGGGTTGATGAAAACATTCGCCTGGATTGGTCCATAATTTATTCCATATTCAATAATGATGATTTCTCTGCATATGCCAAAATTAGAAACTCTCAGATCCATTGCATTGCAGCATGACCTCCATTCATGCCCTACTCCGATCCATTCAAATGGCCATTGGATTACGAAAACCCCAAGGAACGCTCCTTTGATGACAATACTCAACACCGGGTCATGTATTTCATTCTAGATGTTTTTTCCATATCTTATGATCTTCATCCCCCTCCACAGCTTCTAAGTGCCAAATTCCTCAATGTGGCTATCTCCCAATTCAATTATGAGGAAGTAGTCAAATCCTCAATGGAAAACCCAGCTAAATATCTCCCTAAGGCAACAAATACTTACCATGTCTCCTAGTTTAGGAAACCTTATTCTTTGGTTGCGGCTATGTTTTGTCAGTTATACGGATTATTAAATTGTTCTGTGTTCAAAGCTGAATGGGTTCCTGTAGCGCACCATATCTTTATCACAAGTGATTCTTTCAACTGGGTACAAATTTTATTCATAAATTTGAAAGAGGAAATTGATAAATATAAAAAAAAACAACCTCCAGGAATTCAGCTTTCTACATGTCGGGTTATGTTATGGATGCATTTTTCCCAACTTCTTCATTTCTATCCATGGGCTAGATTTGGACCAAAACCTCACCGCCAGTGCATATTTATTGTTCAGATATGTGGGAGGAAAATTTCGTCCCCGGGGTTAATGAAATATGCGACCTTTTCTTGGGTTAGATGTATGAGAAAATCTTCAAGGAAGATGCTCCAGCCTTCTCTAAAAGAGCCAGATCTTTGATTAGCCTACATGGAGATTGGTATGTGGGTGAAAATTTCTCCTACATTCAGATTTGGGGTAGCAACACAGTCCAACAGATGCGGAGAATAGTCCCTAACCGAATGGTTCTACAAGAGATTTCATACTAGACAGTGATCAATGCAATTTTTTGTAAACTCGAATCATCCAAAAGAAATTCTTGGCCCAAGTTTCCCTTGAACTTGGAATTTCTCGTCCTACAAAACTCCACTCATGCATCCATATTGGGTAAAGAAATTGTTGATATGAACCTAGGAGAGGTGCCAAAGAGGATGCATGACCCTAAGTTATACTTGGCCAGTCACTTGGTGCAGGTGCATTCCAAAATTCAATATACTCATGAGAATGAAACTGATGACTCAATTTATAGAGAAGCTATTGATTTTCAGGAGGTTTTGAGTAGGATTACTAATCCTAATGTCAAAGCTCACATTTTCAAATACCAGAAGGATATGAAGATATTTGTTCTCCATTTCAGACAGGTAAAAATAGCAGTGGAAGAGAACATTCAAAAGCAGTATCTGGGAAAGGAGGTCAAAGAGTGAGCACCTAGCTCATTTTCTACTCTTGTAACTAAATCAAAAGACAAGAGGAAAGTTGTTTTTGAAAGTCCTGTAAGAACTCATCCTTCCTTGATGATAGAAACCCTCCACAAAGCGGTAGAGTTCAAGAATACTCTTGCCAAGATTAGCTCTTAGATTGAAGCACAAACAAAATTGGCTGAGCCTCAGCCTAAGAAGCAGAAGACTCAAGTGGTTCCAGAATAGCTACAGGTACACGTACAGGAAGGACCAGTTGTTCATACATAGTCAATGCTTAAAGAGGTGCAAAACACAGAACACCTGTTACCACTACTACAACCTTCTCAACAAGAACAAGTAGTTATTCAGGTTCCTCCAATTGAACAAGTATATTCTATCCCTAAAGAAAATGTTAAGATTCATGAAATATACAGTGACCTAGAGGAGGAAAACTACACTTCAAGCTACCCAATTAATGTTTATAATTCCATGACATCTTTCACTCCTACTACCCAGCTATCTGTGAGTATCATTGATTCATCATTTCCCCAACTTTCTTTTTCCCAACTCAATTTATCTCAAATTTCTTTAGCTACCACTAGCACTCCTTCTATATTAGTAGATTTTCCTAGCTATATCTCACCTTCTATTGTGACCTATTCTTTCCACCTCCCCAACACCTCACATTACCCCAACATCACCACCTTCTTTTTTCCACCACTAGATATCCCTTCCATCCCTACAACATCTTCTCCTGAAATTGCTACACCTCTCCCCTCTTCTATTCCCTCATCCCTTGCACCTACTATTCCTTCTCCTCCCATTACTATTTACCTATCATTGTGGAAATCTCTATTTCCCAATCCCAACCTAACCCTTGAGTTACTGTTCAAGAGGGAACCATCTCAACTACAAAGGAGATGGCATATTTTGGCGAAGATGCAGTAGTTTCTCTTGGGAAATATTTTTGGAGTAGGAAAGAGAAAGTTGTAGTTAATAAGGGAGTCGAAAAGACAAGAGAAGGTATAGTCAAACAGGTGCCTACCGAGATCATTTGGAAAATGGATTCCTTCGACACCAAATATGATGCTTTGGACACAACAACTTCCATGGGAGCCTTTGCTGGGGAAAATTATGATTCAATATCCCAACTGAATAAAGAATTCCAGGAAAAAGAACAAGAGCTGCAAAAGGCCAAGCAAGATCTACTGAAAAATGAGGAACAACACAAGAAGGAAATTCAGCTTCTCAAGGAGGAGTATGAAGACAAATTAAAGCATCTGCAAAATCAGATTAATTATCTTAAACAATAGCTTCAGAAGGAAGATCTCTTAACTGAGCAGCAGACAAACAAAATTTCTGCATTTGAACAACAACTCAAGGACCCGCAGCATACATCTTCTACCTCTTCTTTCTCTAAATTAAGAGAGGAGGAGTCTAAACAATTAGCATGCAAAGTACATAATCAATTTTATCAAGGCATGATTAATTTGTATGAAGGATTCAATGAGATGCAAGAGCCATATAATTCATTTGAGCATCAGTTTGATGTCCTCAACGACCATCATAAAAGAAGAAGGGAAGCCCCCAAAGCTTATGATTCCATCATAGTATGGAAGAAATATATGAAAGAAAGGCATGAAGATCTGCCAATACTGGATAAGCTTAAGCTTAAGAATGTTGAAGTGATAATCGAGACATGGGATGGCATCTGTGATCTGGTAGAATCCATTATCATAGATGGACAAGCAGCCTACATAAGGAGGTGGAATGCCTCAGAAACATTGCTTGGGTATCTCGACCTAGAACTTTTGGATACTATTGAGCAAGCTATGCCTCCGAAACTGAAACTGGAGTAGATTGAAATATATTTTGCTGAAGTGAAAGAGCGGATCATGCAAACGACTCAACTCACTATGGAGGATATGAGACATTGGTTTGAGACACCTCTTGCTTCATTAATGAGGATTTATCTTTTTCTCAAAGAACAAGAGAAGATCAAGAAAAAGGATATCGCATCCTTAACATGTAAAGCCCAATTTCACTTAGAAACTGCTCATTTCAATGACATCCAATATTTAATGGATGCTTATGCCAAGTGGCGTTCTGCCCTTGCCAAGTAATAAAAACTGAAATATCTTGTAATCTGCTTCCTTTCTTTGTAAATTGTGTAATATTATGAAGCATACCAGGAATGCTTTATAATTTTTGATGTTGTAATGTTTTAGAAGTTGAATAAAATTACATTGTTATTTGAGTTATGTTCTTTGAATATCCATCAAATGTGGATTGTTGAAATGGGTTTATGCTACAGTTTACAAATTGTAAATGGATTGTTAAGATGAACCTTTACTCCAATTCTAATTTTGAGTTATGATTTGTTGATTTAGGGTTTAATTTGCATTTTATATATATTTGGGTATATAAAATTAAATATTACATAATTAAAATGTACAATAAATGTTTGTTTATGTTATTTTATTTTTAATTTTTTTGAAACTTAAAACTACCATGAATCCCATAAGAATTAAAGGAGGATTGAATGTACCTATATGATGCACTGGTTCAAGTGATACCCACATTCAATCAATGTTTTGACCTTCCTCAAAGTAGCTTCTCTTCCATTTCACTCTTACAAATGCTTATACTGAAATTAAGTTAGATTGGGTGCATTTTGAAGGAAAACAGGCCTTCAACAACACGTTGAAACCAATGGGTGCATTTCCATTTTATGTTATGCAGGTCTACATGAAAATATGGTTATGCCATGAAGGTAGTTATTAATTTTGTGCATGACAAATGCAGATGATTAAGCTATGTTTTGAGAATAAAATAATTATTTATTTTGGATTATATTTCAAAGAAAATAGTTTCTATGATTTAGGAAATAGTTTCTATTTCAATATTGTGATGCATCATTTAACAAGTTAATATATTTTCCTAATTTGTGTTTTATTCAATTTGTAACATTCTTCAATTCTTTTATTTAAATCAATTCTTTAATAAATATTACAGTTTAAACATTCATATAAAACTGATATTTAATAAATACAAAACAAATCTGTATACTTTAATAAATATAAAATATAACAAATGACAAATGCAGATGATTATAGTTATTTATTTTGGATTATATTTCAAAGTAAATAGTTTCTATGATTAAGGAAATAATTTCTATTTCAATATTGTAATGCATCATTTAACAGGTTAATATCTTTGCCTAATTTGTGTTTTATTCAATTTTCAACATTCTTCAATTATGTTAGATAAAATCAATTCTTTCATAAATATGACATTTTAAACATTCATATAAAACTAATATTTAATAAATATAAAAAAAATCTATATACTTTCATAAACATAAAAATATAATAATTGTACACGCCATACATATTTATGTACTATGATTACATACTACGTTATATTTCAGAAAGCTTGGAAACCAGAGGATTTGTGAGCTTGAGCAAGAAAATCCGTGGTAAAAATATTAGATGTAGTAAACAATGCAAGTAAATATGGTCAATTCTCATGGTAAATTCGATTGAATTAAAATAAAAAAGGGCTCAACGGTAAAATAGATCCGAGCCGTAGATCTTGCAGAAATGGACGGTTGAGATCAGGGCAAAAAAGCAAAATGCGGAAGTGAAAAGACCCAAAAAACTTCAGTTCTTATGGTTTCCTCAATCCGCAATGCAGGTTGTGGAATACATAATGGAATTATTGATCATGTGAAAATCGTTAAAGTTCCGCATTCCACAATCCGTAAGAATTTGCGAGTTGCGGGTGAGCAATGTTGCACGCGTGATTTTTATTGAGTTTCTGCAATCCGCAATGCGGATTGAGGAAAGAGAAAAAGTCTATTTTTGCGTGTTTTTCTCTTTTCCCTTACGCAACCCACAATCCATAATGCGGATTGGCGAACCAAAAATTAAAAACTTTATTTCGAAAAGGATTTCTGCAATCCACATTCCGCAAGTTTTTCACGGATTGCGGATCTTTTAAATTTTTTTTCCTGATCGCTAATATCATCCCACATTCTGTAACCCGTAAATGCGGATTGCGGATTGCGGAAATCAAAAGATCTAAAGTTTTTGGTTGTTTTTCATCTCCACGTTTTAGTTTTCCGCTTCAATCTCAATCGTCCATTTTTTGCAGGTTGAGGATAAATATATAGAGGTTACACATCTAGATAAGGAGATAAAGTCCAAATAGGTCTGAGTGTCAAAGTTTTCTTTTAATAAAATTTTGTCTTTTCGCAACCTATAACCCACAAACTATTGTGAAATGTGGATTGCAGAAATCCTTTTCGAAATAAAGTTTTTATTTTTCGGTTCCACAATCTGCATTGCAGGTTGTGGGTTGCGGAAAGGAAAAGAGAAAAACACACAAAAATAACCTATTCCGCTTTCCGCAATCCACATTGCGGATTGCGAAAACTCAATAAAATTCACACTTGCAAAATTACTCACCCACAACCCGCAACCCGCAAATTCTTGCGGATTGAAGAAACCATAAGATCTTAAGTTTTTCGGGCCTTTTCACTTATGCATTTTGTTTTTCTACCCTGATCTCAACCGTCCAATTCTACAAGATCTACGGCTCAGCACCCCCCCCCCCCCCCCCCCCTAAAAGAGACTTGTGCAATCCTATTTTCAGCTGCGGAATGTGGGTTGCATAAACACAAACATGTATAATAATAATAAAAAGAGCCCTTCCGCAATCCCCAAAACCAAAAAAACAAGTTGCATAAATACTCAATTGTGAAATGGTTCAGTTGCAAATAGACACGATATTTTTACCCTCTCGACGTTCCTTTGCACCTCTCAATGCAAATGCTAGTTGATTTCGGGCATATTCGTAGGCAATAATGTAGATGTAAATAAATATATGGTTTTTATGATAAAAATAATAAATGAATATATAATTTTTATAATAAAAATATATAAAAGTGAAAATTATTTTTTATTTTCAAATAATTAAATTGAAAAAAAAGTTATATAAACAAATCTTCCAAGAGGATTATATATGAACACTATGTTTTCTTCTAAAATAATTAGCATTTGACTCATGTACAGATTATTTCCTCTTTTTTAATATAAAACTTGTGAAAATATTTTTCAATTTATTAATGTTATTGCACCGAGAGGAGTTAGGTGTTGTATAGTTCAATATAGGGAAATATTGTGACTTAATTTAGCGTTACCAAAAATAAAATAAAGTAATTAAAAAATCCATGTCTACTCATAAAATAAAAAAATTATGAAAAATAAATAAAACAAATTATGAATATACAAAATTAAAAATTAAAACTTAAACTCAAGTTTATAAAACAATAAAAAAATCAAATTTCTTGAATTTAAGATATATATAAAAATACACATCAAAAAATTAAAGATCTCTTAATGCTTAATAAATTCAAATTTAAATAAAAATATGATAACATCAAACTACATAAATTAAGTTTGATTATAATATTTATAATACTTAATTTTGATAATGATTATATCAACTCCTTCAATCCTATTAATTATAAAATCCACTTTCCTTTTTTTATTAATATAACACATGGCCATAACCATGGCTATAAGGAAAATCTATAAAAACAATAATCATAGCTTATTCAATATAGTTATATTTTAATTTAGTATTGATAATTTGTCCATTCTAAAGGATTTTTTTTTCTATTGATATAACATGAAGCGACAACCATGGCTATAAGGAATTGGTATTCCCCTCCAGACTGTCAACTGGATTATGGGATGTCTCACATCAACCACCTTTGCTGTTTTGATCAATGGTACCCCCTCAAACTTTTTTCCTGCTACACGAGGTCTTCTCCAAGGTTTCCCTCTCTCTCCCCTGCTCTTTATCCTTGTTATAGAGGGGCTTAGTCTTCTTATTGCAGATGCTCGCAGAAATGGCCTTATCAGAGGTATTCGGATCTCTTCTACTCTTGCTCTTTTGCATCTGTTGTTTGTGGACGATGTCATACTCTTGGGTGAGGGTACATTGCAAGAATGGGCTGCTTTTGATGTCATCCTGGATATGTTCTGTAAAGCATCTGGAATGCAAATCAACATGGAAAAATCAGTCATTATCTTTAATAACATTCCCAGTACAGAACTCCTGTCACTCTCCAGAATGATTCCCTACAAACAGATCCCCTTCACATCTGGTTTTAACTATCTTGGTTATTATATTAAACCTCTTGGATATAGAACGAAGGACTGGGATTGGCTGATAAAAAAGTTTGAAAAAAAAATCAGTCTCTGGACTCATAAGTTGCTTTCTTTGGGAGGAAGATTGATTTTGGTGCAGTCGGTTCTCTCTAGTATACCTCTTTACTGGATGGGCCTTGCTCCTATATCGGCCTCTATTTTGCAGAAACTGAGAAGTATTACCTTTGCCTATTTGTGGGGCTCCACAGATTCTTCTCGTCATTTTCACCTTGCATGCTGGTCAGATCTCTCATGGCCAAAAAAATATGATGGATGGGGGATTAAGAATTTCTACTGGTTCAGTATTTCTTTAAGACTCAAAACATTTTGGGGGATTCTCTTTAATGACGGTCTCTGGCACCGTGTCCTTATGGCCAAGTATTTGAAGAAGGTCTCAGTGGTTGATTGGCTACGTAACAAAAAATTCAGTACACGTGGTGTGTCTGTTTTTTGGAGGGGATTTATACAGACTATTCCTTGGCTTGGACGATATCTAGCTTGGCAGGTAGGAAATGGAAAAGATATACAGGTTGGTGTTGATCCTCTTGTTGGAAAATCCCAATCCTTCATTCTCCCATTGAGATTGAGAACGTATTTGGCTGATCTGGATATTACATCACTTGCACAGGCTCGTAATTCCTTGCCAGATGCCCAAGGCTATTGGTATACTGCAGATGAATTACTTTTAGATGGGGAATGGAAGACTGCCTGGAATTTATATACTCGAGCCCTAGATCTTAATGGTATTAGTCTAGCAGAGGTATCTGATTCTTTGATATGGGATTACAATAAAAAGGATGGTCGAGTATCGGCCAGCAGTGCATATGATTGTCTTGTGAATTTCCATAGGCCTGTATGGGGGGAAAATGTTTCTTTATCGCTCTGGAATAGTTCGTTGCCACGAAAAATAGGATGTTTTATTTGGCTTTTGCAGAAGAACCAGATTCTTACATGGGATAATCTTCAAAAAAGGGGGAAGCAAGGTGCTGGCATTTGTATTTTATGTCTTAAAGATGAGGAGTCTGTTCTCCATCTTTTCTCTCGCTGCCCGATATGGAATAGTATTAGAGATTTAATATGTGATCTTCTTCAGATTTATCTTCCACCTGTAACAAATTCCATTGCTGAGTTTTTGGATTCTTGGATTACAGAGCATCCAAGTGGTTCTGCTTTTAGATATATACCACATCATTTATATTGGGTTATCTGGAAATCTCGTAATAAGGCCATTTTCGAGGATAAAAGAATGACTGTTCTGGGTATATATCATCAGTTTCTGTATGATGCACAATTGCCTTCAACGCGACCTGTTATGAAGGACAGAAAAAGTAAAAAGCATAGACAGATTGGTCAGGCTCCTGTTATGATTTTTCCATGTGGATTTTTTGATGGAGCATCTACTTATACTGCTGCAGGTGCTGGTTATTGTCTGTTTCTCAAGGAGAATCACCATCTGGAATTTGCTCTGGGGATAGGATGTGGCACCAATACAAAGGCAGAATTGTTGGGTCTATGGGCCCTTCTGCAATCCTCCCAAATGATGAGTATTCCTCTGGTCCAAATATATGGTGATTCACAAGTCATCATTAACTGGGCCAAAGGAGTCACTGCTCTCACCCCACCAGACCTCTCACACTGGTGTTGGGAAACATAAAAGCTTATATCAAGCTTCCATGATCTTGCTTTTAGTCACATCTATCGTAAACACAACCGGAATGCAGATAGTCTATCAAAAACAGCTCTCTCTCTAGAACCTGGTTATGGTTGTTTTTCGGAATTTATTGATGTCCAAATGGTCAACAGTGATACTTTTCATCTTTTTTGAGTTATGGATACAGTAAGGAGCAGTTTTTCCTCTCTTGTTCTTTTTACAGCTCCATATGAGAAGCTTTTTTGATACGTAGATCTGTCCCTATTGGTTCACGATAGATTGGGCTGACTGTACGAGATCTCTTATGATGAGATAAAATTCTGATGGGAACACTTTCTATTGTTCGCCAATCCCCCTGGCAACGACTAGATGGTTTTTCTCCTTTGAACTGACTTTTCTATTGATATCATTTCTGTGATGTAACCCTTTCTGGGTGGGTATTTTTTTAATGCCCTTTGATTCTTTTAATAAGAATATCAAGGTCACGCTTTTTTCCTCCTGAAAAAAAAAAAAAAGGGAAAATCTATAAAACAATAATCATAGCTTACTCAATATTAATTTAATGTTGATGACTTGTGCCTTCTAAAGGGAAACTAAGGTTGTATATAAGATATGAGTAGATTCATGAACTTGAATTGTGATATTAGAGGAGACATGGATTCACTATGTTTTATAATATTCTAATATTTTAGACGTTTGGTTCTATATAGGTTTTTTTAAATCGATTGGTGTCGTATTAAAATATAAATATAGGTTTATGTGATTTTTTAGTTTGTGTTATGGTAAGTTATAATTTTTTAATATTTTAGAGGTTTGGTTTTATATAGGTTTTTATATAAATTGATTGGTGTCATATTAAAATATAAATTTAGGTTTATAGTAAGTTAATTTTATTAACATAATATTTTATATATATTAAATTGAAATTAAAATATGATTTCACATATTCTTAAGGTTTTGATAAAGATTCAGTCTTAAATAAAGAAGAAAGATAAAAAGATTTGTAATGATGAAATAAAATACTTGAGAAAAAAATTATCAATTTCAAAGGAAAAATGTGAAAATTGAATGAATAAATGATCAAATGTAGTATAATCTGGAAATTTCCATAATAGCAATGCAATCATGTAATTATTATGGAAGCCCAACTAAATGCCATTATAATCTAAAATTGAGAAACACACACCTTCTTCTATCATTGAATTTGAGATTCTCTCTTACAGTGGAAACCAAGGTGGAAAGTCCACCCAACAAAATTCAAATGAATTTGTATCTTAAATATTGGTCGAGGTGGAACAACTCCTTTTACAAGGAGTGATAACACATATCAAGACAAATTTTCCCTTTCAAAGTTGGGCATGCATGGAAAAACTTCTTTTTGGTGAGAATTCATTACATGGAACACATTGAAATTGTTGTTAATGATAATCTCTATATCGTCAACTATTTGAAAAAGAAACAACAATCATGACAATACATGTGAAAAGAGTCGAATTAAACTATAAATCCATACAACCATTAATTAAGCCACTTTAACATTGTTGTTAAATATGACATAACAAAAGGCCAAGTTAAACAAATATTTGAATGAAGGATAAGAGCATTGTGGCAAAGAAGTGCGTCCTTTTCTTCACTCATAGCAAGAACTGGTGACTTCTAAAAGAAGAATGTTGGAATATTATCTAGAAAGTAATAAAATTTAGTAATATTTATCTTTAAAAAAAACATCAATACTAAATGTTCACCTTAATCATTTAAATCAAAAAAAATCTTACACCAATATTTATCTTTAGCTTACACCAATATTTATCTTTAGCTTACATCAACATAGTCTCAAATGTCTATGTAAACAAAGTATATATAAAACAAAATAAAAGAAAAATACATGAGTGGAACTTTACATACACGTTACGATCTACATAGTTTTCTTGGTGATGATGAAAGTGGTCATCTTAACCTTTTCATAATCACCTTTTGAACTTGTTTCCAAGGGTAATCATTCCGATCTTAACCGAAAGCCAAAATAGAAGTAGAGGTCATTATGAATTTGTACTCATCCATCACACTTTAAAGATTACTTTTATTTTTGTTTATTGATCACCAAATACTAAATTTGTTTAAATCTTTTTTCGACTCTCTATAAAGTAGCATCGAGATCTTGTTGTCAACAAACTTTTAAAATATGTTTTATGTTTAATCTTTTTGGGGCTATCTATAAAGTAGCATAAATATGTTATTGTTGACAATGGTATAAAATATGTTGACTCGAAATGTGAGTTTAGAGTAAGAAATATTGGTGTAGAATACAGTTTAATGTATTTTGGTTATGCATATTTATATGTTAAAAGTAGTCGAATTATAATTAATTAATTAGAAATACTTTTACTTCCTATTGTAAAAAACATAGGGTTAAACTTTTAATTGTATTTTGATTTGCAATGTTTATTCAATGCTTTAAAATCTAGTCAATAACTCTTCTCATTAAGGTTACATACAAACACAATACCCCATTTCAATTTAACCTCCGGTTTAAAAGGTGATTTTTTTATAATTAAAATAAATATAATTTGTTTTAAAAAGTTGTGTCTCAAGCTACATCATAGTAATACAAACAAAAATGGACTTTGTTAGAGCTAGCTTATCATGAGGTCTCAAAAATGTAAAATAAGTCTTATAATCTAGCCTATTTCGACTTTCCTAAAAAGTAATTAAATAAAACTAATAATATATACCTCAAGGTATTGGCTTAGAATCAAAACTACTTTACATAATAATAATAATAATGTCGCAAATGCATGATAATAGTTTTTCAATCCCTTATAACCATGAGATTTATGATATTTCTTCAGCCTAAAAATACGAAGACCTGCAAAGTATGTCAAGACTTTAATTTAATTATTGGAAGCTTCCCCTAATCCGCATACAAAACTTGTTTCATGGTTCCATTTTAATCACAACTTCTTAATATATTTTATTGTTATCTTTAATATTAATCAAATTTACATTAATTTTCATTTTAAGTTTAACCTTTCTAAGAGCATAATTTCTCTATCTCAAGTTTACTTAAAAACTTTTATGCAGTATTCTAATCCCATTTCCATAGACTAGTACAACTATTTAACTTGCGGTTGGTGAACATCGATAGGCCACAAGTTAAGTGTCACATATAAGTTATTTGTTACTTGTTCTCGTTTTCTTTAGTAAAATAGTTTGTCTGCCATGAACTGCACGATGTCCATGTATCAGCTAAGAGTTATGCATGCATCAGCTATCAATTTTTTTTATATAATTGTTTATTCGAATTTTGAACTCCAAACAACTGCCATAAAACCAATCGAACAATACACTTGTCTAATCCTCATGCAATCTTAGAAAAGCATAGGCCATAGTCCGCTCAAAATTCTAAAATAAAAACGCCTATCAACGTAACAAGAGTCGATTTATGCATTCTATAGATGAGAAACTCAACGTGTTTCGATCCCTCTAGGGACCATCTTTATAGGATCGATTTGAACTCCTTTGGCCACATGGAAGAAATAGTTTAAATGATTTCCTAGGTAATTTAAATAATCAACATGAAAACTAAACAATCACAATGGAATGGAAATAGAGGAGAAGACCAACATACATGTCAGGCTTGATGTTTTGCATCACTAAGAAAGACGATAGCACCCTCGTACACCAAGTTTACAAGAAACCTACTCACATATATAGAGACTTACATGCTAACTCCCATCATTTTCCTTCCTAGAAATTAGGAGTTATCAACACCCTGGTACCTAGGGATCTAAGAATCTCTAACAATGAGAATGAGCAAGAATTGAGTCTCCTAGCTTATATGTTTAAAAGGAATGGATATAAAGACAACTAGTTCAACAAAATTGTGATGAAGGAAAAAAGAGCCAATGGTAGACAAAGAATTGATATCCAAGGTAAGATGTTCTCTCTTCCTTTATATAAAAGGATTATCAGAAAAATTGGCTAGAATTTTTTTTTTAAAATGAGACATTAACATAAGCTTCTCCCCTCTTAACACCATTAGACAGTTGGTAGACTCATCCAAAGACTCAATTGACGCAAGTACATAAAAGGGAGTATACTCAATAATATGTTCATGTGGAAAAGCCTACATTGGAGAGAAAATAATATCATTGAAGATTAGACTCAAAGAGCATAGCACAAAGCTAAAATGGAACATAACTCATAAGTATGTCATAGCTGAACATTCATTGGGAGCTAGCCATCTTGTCTGTTTAGAAAAGGACAAAAAAAACATCGTGAAGGTCAATCACTATATGAAAAGAAAGATGCAGGAATCATTGAAAATTGAATTACACCCAAACAACCTTAAATGAGATGAGGGTTTGAAGGTTAGTAAAACTTGGAAACCTCTTATTCACGCCCTAAACACCAATAATTTAACATAATCCTGAATACCATATTGTAGTCGACTTTTTAGGGTTTTGTTTCTTGGTTTCAATTAATGATTTATGAATGATCAAATATTTGTTATCCAATGAGCTTCTTATCTCAAATCGAGCTCTTGAAGATGGCCCATGGAGGGATTGAAACACATCAAGTTTATCGTCTATAAAACATAGAGATCCACTCTTCTCTATACAATATTTCTTCTTTATAACATCATGTTTAACCCATTGTTGGTTTTTAATTGATTTATTAATGGGTTAGTTAAATATAAATGAAATAATTTAGTATGTTGTTCTTAGGAAAGACAATTTATTGATATTATTCCATAAATGCCACTTACAAATTTTAATGGCACTTCCCTTCACTTAGAGATGGTACCCATGGTAAACCATATTTTGTAAAGACTCGTGATTTTCAACAACATGCCACTCGCAAAGAGCAACATGTCATAAAGAGAGATTTGAACAAGAGGTTGACAATTTTCCTCTCAAGCAAAACCCCCTTGACATAAATAAAACATTACAGGTTGAGTATTGAGGGGTTTTTTCAATCCAACATGAGGTATCATCTTTGGGATTATATGCATAAAGTAAGTCATTAATGTACGAACCATATCCCATAAGTATTAGTGGAAACTAACCAATTTCTGATGGTTTTTTAAAGGTCCACTTAGAATTCATTACATACATGATTCCCATAAGAGTGAAAAACTGAGATTAAGCCTAGTGAAATGAATCACATAACATTAATCGTTACCGCTAAGACTCACACTCAATAACCAAGACATCCTAAAATATCACTCGTCCTAAAACTCCTCTAACTTAAACACACTTTTTACATATTATTTACATTATAAATTTACAACATCTCTCTATAAGTTGGGAGGTTGTTCCCTTCACATTTAAAGAATCATTATGTTTCATTTTATGCTATCAGATAATTTTTAATCTAAAGTGGCTTTTACGTTACTTAGAAAAAACAATTAATAGTTGGTTTTGGACAAGTAGAACCATTCACATGGTGCCAATTATAAGAAAACCCGGGATCTAAAATCTGTGCTATTCTTAATTCTTGCAAAAAAAATCCACATGCACTCGAATATTCGGGGTCTAACTCAAGTTCAATGGTGGGCTAATTTGAAGAACATTACATTGTTATTGATTAACTCATTTTTAAACATTTTTTTTTTAGCTTAGTGAGTATTCATCCTCCAATTTAAATAACCTCTCCACTAGGAATTTCTGAATTTCAATGTGAATTGTGTATCATTGCACCTTTTAGTGCCAAACCTCTTTCAATTTTTAATGTACGAAGAAAATATTGTAAATTATATTTTTATGTGTGAATAATGTCAATTTTTTATTATGTTTATTTTTTTGGGTTAATTTTGGACAAAACTTCAAATGTTTTTTCAAAATTTTCAAATGGTATACTTTGTAAATTTGTCAATGTTGATTATACTACTCGAATTAAGTTAATAGGGACATTAAGTGAGGTATTTAATATAGGAATCCAACTTAGTGAATTGACCTTGAAACCTCCTGCATAACGATAAAAGATTCAACCACTTAAACTAGTGCACCAAATATTCATTGCATTTAATTATGTAAACATGGTCAATACTTAATCTATTATATATCATTTGTTTATTGCTTAACATTGCATTGGACTAATTTCAATGTTGGATTATATGATCCTAACTCATAAGATAGGTCACACCATAAATGACATGCCCAATAAATTAAATAAATGATCAACTTTGGCCAAGTCGAAATATGTTTATCCAATTTCAAAGAACAACATAAAGATAATCTTTGATCAATTCATATGATGGCGATGGTTACACATTGCCTCTTTTGTTTTATTGTGCATAAATATTTAATATAGGTTTACAAACCAATTAGCAATTCATATTCATTTCAAGTAGAAATCAAATTATGAAGTAACAGGGCATTTGGGGAGTCTTAGACACGCATACCTACTCTAAGAGTATAATCTCTCTATCTCAAATTTACTTAAAAACTTTTATGCAGTATTCTAATCCCATTTCCATAGACTAGTACAACTATTTAACTTGCGGTTGGTGAACATCGATAGGCCACAAGTTAAGTGTCACATATAAGTTATTTGTTACTTGTTCTCGCTTTGTTTAGTTAAATAGTTTGTCTGCCATGAACTGCATGATGTCCATGTATCAGCTAAGAGTTATACATGCATCAGCTATCAATTTTTTTATATATAATTGTTTATTCGGATTTTGAACTCCAAACAACTACCATAAAACCAATCGAACAATACACTTGTCTAATCCTCATGCAATCTTAGAAAAGCATAGGCCATAGTCCACTCAAAATTCTAAAATAAAAATGACTATCAACGTAACAAGAGTCGATTTCTGCATTCTATAGATGAGAAACTCGACGTGTTTCGATCCCTCTAGGGACCATCTTTACGGGATCGATTTGAACTCCTTTGGCCACATGGAAGAAATAGTCTAAATGATTTCCTAGGTAATTTAAATAATCAACATGAAAACTAAACAATCACAATGGAATGGAATAGAGGAGAACACCAACATACATGTCAGGCTTGATGTTTTGCATCACTAAGAAAGACAATAGCACCCTCGTACACCAAGTTTACAAGAAACCTACTCACATATATAGAGACTTATATGCTAACTCCCATCATTTTCCTTCCTAGAAATTAGGAGTTATCAACACCCTGGTAACTAGGGATCTAAGAATCTCTAACAATGAGATTGAGCAAGAATTGAGTCTCCTAGCTTATATGTTTAAAAGGAATGGATATAAAGACAACTAGTTCAACAAAATTGTGATGAAGGAAAAAAGAGCCAATGGTAGACAAAGAATTGATATCCAAGGTAAGATGTTCTCTCTTCCTTTATATAAAAGGATTATCAGAAAAATTGGCTAGATTTTCTTTTAAAAATGAGACATTAACATAAGCTTCTCCCCTCTTAACACCATTAGACAGTTGGTAGACTCATCCAAAGACTCAATTGACCCAAGTACATAGAAGGGAGTATACTCAATATTATGTTCATGTGGAAAAGCCTACATTGGAGAGAAAAGAATATCATCGAAGATTAGACTCAAAGAGCATAGAATAAATCTAAAATGGAACATAACTCATAAGTATGTCATAGCTGAACATTCATTGGGAGCTAGCCATCTTGTCTGTTTAGAAAAGGACAAAAAAAACATCGTGAAGGTCAATCACTATATGAAAAGAAAGATGCAGGAATCATTGAAAATTGAATTACACCCCAACAACCTTAAATGAGATGAGGGTTTGAAGGTTAGTGAAACTTGGAAACCTCTTATTCACACCCTAAACACCAATAATTTAACATAATCCTAAATACCATATTGTAGTCGAATTTTTAGGGTTTTGTTTCTTGGTTTCAATTAATGACTTATGAATGATCAAATATTTGTTATCCAGTGAGCTTCTTATCTCAAATCGAGCTCTTGAAGATGGCCCATGGAGGGATTGAAACACATCAAGTTTATCGTCTATAAATCATAGAGATCCACTCTTCTCTATACAATATTTCTTCTTTATAACATCATGTTTAACCCATTGTTGGTTTTTAATTGATTTATTAATGCGTTAGTTAAATATAAATGAAATAATTTAGTATGTTGTTCTTAGGAAAGACAATTTATTGATATTATTCCATAAATGCCACTTACAAATTTTAATGGCACTTCCCTTCACTTAGAGATGGTACCCATGGTAAACCATATTTTGTAAAGACTCATTATTTTCAACATGGGCTCGCAAAGAGCAACATGTCATAAAGAGAGATTTGAACAAGAGGTTAACAATTTTCCTCTCAAGCAAAACCCCCTTGACATAAATAAAACATTACATGTTGAGTATTGAGGGGTTTTTTCAATCCAACATGAGATATCATCTTTGGGATTATATGCGTAAAGTAAGTCATTAATGTACGAACCATATCCCATAAGTAAGCCTAGTGAAATGAATCACATAACATTAATTGTTACCGCTAAGACTCACACTCAATAACCAAGACATCCTAAAATATCACCCGTCCTAAAACTCCTCTAACTTAAACACACTTTTTACATATTATTTACATTATAAATTTACAACATCTCTCTATAAGTTGGGAGGTTGTTCCCTTCACATTTAAAGAATCATTATGTTACATTTTATGCTATCAGATAATATTTAATCTAAAGTGGCTTTTATGTTACTTAGGAAAAACAATTAATAGTTGGTTTTGGACAAGTAGAACCATTCACATGGTGCCAATTATAAGAAAACCCGGGATCTGAAATCTATGAATTCTAATTCTCATGTCTAAATTTTTGTCTATTCTTAATTCTTGCAAAAAAAATCCACATGCACTCGAATATTCGGGGTCTAACTCAAGTTCAATGGTGGGCTAATTTGAAGAACATTACATTGTTATTGATTAACTCATTTTTAAACATTTTTTTTAGCTTAGTGAGTATTCATCCTCCAATTTAAATAACCTCTCCACTAGGAATTTCTGAATTTCAATGTGAATTGTGTATCATTGCACCTTTTAGTGTCAAACCTCTTTCAATTTTTAATGTACGAAGAAAATATTGTAAATTATATTTTTATGTGTGAATAATGTCAATTTTTTATTATGTTTATTTTTTTGGGTTAATTTTGGACAAAACTTCGAATGTTTTTTCAAAATTTTCAAATGGTATACTTTGTAAATTTGTCAGTGTTGATTATACTACTCGAATTAAGTTAATAGGGACATTAAGTGAGGTATTTAATATAAGAATCCAACTTAGTGAATTGACCTTGAAACCTCCTGCATAAAGCTAAAAGATTCAACCACTTAATCTAGTGCACCAAATCTTCATTGCATTTAATTATGTAAACATGGTCAATACTTAATCTATTATATATCATTTGTTTATTCCTTAACATTGCATTGGACTAATTTCAATGTTGGATTATATGATCCTAACTCATAAGACAGGTCACACCATAAATGACATGCCCAATAAATTAAATAAATGATCAACTTTGGCCAAGTCTAAATATGTTTATCCGAACCTAATTTCAAAGAACAACATAAAGATAATCTTTGATCAATTCATATGATGTCGATGGTTACACATTGCCTCTTTTGTTTTATTTTGCATAAATATTTAATATAGGTTTACAAACCAATTAGCAATTCATATTCATTTCAAGTAGAAATCAAATTATGAAGTAACAGAGCATCTGGGGAGTCTTAGACACGCATACCTACTCCTTTGCTTCACACTCTTTTATATTGTAATCTTTAAAAGGTCAGATCCATACTATGTTCACTCACACAACAATAAACATAGTATTCTCATAATGCTTCGATCTTTACCAATTTTACAGTTCATCATTATAATAATTATATTTTGTACATTTGAACACTCGTAGGCATTCTACTTCATACACTTATTTGATTTGATTATTTCATAAACGTGAATATACACAAATAAACCACTAAGCTGGCATATACATTCTAAAAGCATTAATTGTTATAACAATATATAAACTTTTAAGTTGTTATCATATATTCATTATTTTATTTGACCACTATGGGTGTACTCTTTGCTTTTTTTTTTTACTGCTTTTCATATATTTCAATAAAATATAGTTTTTTTTTTTTTAAATATGTATTATTTTACTCTACAAATTATAAAAATATATAAACTATTAATTTGTGATCATTATTGTACTCTACAAGCATAATAGTTCTAGTGTGTTGGGATTTCATTGAACACTTTTACCCCTTTAAATAGCTTTCACACTTATTCATTGATTAAATTATTTATGCACTCTCGTAATCAAGATATCACTTGTGCTTATCATAGCTGCCATGTCATGTTGCTTTTATTGTGGAATGAGACGAAGAACGAAACATTTTTCAATGGTGTGATGAGAAATTGACGCGGATCAATGGTAGAGAGCCGTTTCGCGAGTCTAAAGCACATAGCAAAGGACTCCATTCCAAATTGGCGAAATGAATTAAACCAGGATGATTTGCAACAGTCTGGATCGCATAGATCTTAGATCAACGACGGAGATGGATTCCTCCAATCTAAGGTGCACTTGGGAGATAACACTTCAAAGTTCACGAAATGCAATAAGGGTCCCCAAAACTGACATGATTAATTTACACTAAGAGATAAGCGACTTCCTCTACACTGACGTGCTCCAAGCTGCCTTACAAATATTTAAGTTAACAACTGGTAAGAAAAGAGTTGAAGAGATGCTCTAAAAGGAGAGGGTGGAAAATAAGGATTTCCAGAACCAGATCACGAAGCTCCAAGTAGATATATCAATGGCAGACAACCCGGGAGATAAAGGTACCGCCACACAAAGGTTACTAAAGGAAAAGGAAGGTACGATCCAATTGTTGAATAAAAAGCTAGACATCCCAGCTACTCGGCTTATACAGACTGCTGAATTGACCGAGATTGAAAAAGAGAAGGAGGCCCTAAACACCAAGTTGATCGATTGTAAGGCTAGACTGCTAAGGATGGGAAAGAAGGAGGGACAGTGGAAGAAAGATGCAGATCTCTAGGCTGAAGAAAAACGAGCCTTTGAAGCAAAGCAGGATGAGTTAGAAAGAGAGTTAAAGGAGCTAAAGGAAAGGGATCAGGAGCAGCCAACGCTTGTGATTCAACTGTCCGAGATATATGGTGAGGACTCCATTTCCCATGGCATGTCCCAAGTAAGCATCAAAGCTCTAGAAATTATTGGCCCGAAGAAACAAAATCAAGACCTAATGGACATGGCTAATGTCAAAGAAGGATTGAAAAATAAGTTGGAAGAGCGTTGTAAAGAGCTCGAGGATAAGAATGACAAATTGAAAAAACAGTTTTTCGGTTAGGCCACTCTTATAAGGGAAAAAAACCTCATCTAGGACATGATAATAGTAAAACCGACCAAGATACGTCCATACTTGGATTTTATCTAAAACAAGGAAAGTGTCATATAGGCAGCCAAGAAGCATATTGAGACGGAAAAGTTGGACCTGAACAAAAGGACCTTGGACATAGCCGAAGGTGCACTCAATTTTCTGAATAGTTTGACGGAAGAAGACATTAGATGAGTTAACATCCAGGATAGAATTCCAGTCATCACATGGGCCAGAAGGGTGGTCCACAAACATCACCACTTGAGGTTGGTCGAAGAAAAATCGAGTTTCATGCGCAATTAGGCCAACGACTTTGTTGCTTTGTTTAGACCTCTGGTCCAAAGAGCGCTCCCTTTATTTTGGGAGGGAAAGGGACCTATGCTGCCCCAAGAAGAGTATCATGAGGGGATATTCAAGTGCAGAAAATATCACAGGAAATTCGAAGACATGGCCCAGCAATCACTCTCAGGCAAGACCTTGGTCGAAAAAATGTATGGTGAATTTGAACTATTGTTTGATTTCAAAGTTTTGTGCACAAAGTTACCCATGCCTTCATATCTAGAGAACCTAGAACTTGGCATGTTGGTTGAAGAGATGATAAAATTGGAAATGCCAACGATTAACCAATGGAAAGTGATTGAAAACTACCGCAGGGCCCAACACAGGCTACACCAAGGATGATATGCTTAGGTTGCGATCATAAACGAAGATATAGGTGTAGAGTAATCAGGAGAGCCTAGATGGTGAAGACGTAACATCTCTTGGGGGTCTAACAGAAATACTATCTCCATCATGTTCTATTTTATGTCACCCGTGGGAGGATGCCACGATACAATTGGTTGAGAATTTGTTGCCAATTTTGTAACTAATTTTGGCCCCGTTTTGAGGTTGTTCTCAGGGGCCCAAACACTATAAATATGCTCCTGAAAGAAGAAGAAAGGGTTTTTGTTCGTTGGAACCTATTGGACTACTATGTTTATTGTATTTTGATCTATTTTGAATACTAATTACAGAGTCGAATGTTTGTTATATGAATGTGAGAATTCTTGTGTGCTTCTTAAATTACAGTCTATGATTTTCTTTTCCTAATGTGCATGTGCTTCCTGTTATCTCTTTACATTATGTTGTATTCATGTCATAGACTTAGTGTATAATGGTTTGGAATTCATACTTATATGCTCCTGTCGTTTTCTCCAATATCCACCAAAAGCTTCTTCCAAAATTGGTGTAGAATTCATCCCTGCGATGCTCTACACCAGTGGACTGTCATCATTCTGCATTTCCCACCAGACCCAAACATATTGATCATGATCAAGGTACTACCTTTCTCTTGCTAGCATTCTCCATGAAAACTGCTCTGTTTTCTTGATATATGTGACTCCATATCCCGATACATATTTATCCTTCTCTCAACCACCAATATTTGATATTCAATCTGTGACAATATAATCTGGCCTTGTTATGTATATGTGAGAGATCCCTCTCTAGAATCGAAGAATGCATCTCCCTCTCCTAAAGTGGTTATGTTGTTACCTCGGGGTTTGCCTCTCGCAACCTTGGGCACGATTCTGAGTGCTAACACAACCTATGTCACTCAATATTTATCTATGTATATTAAAGGACATCACATAACCAAGGTCTTGATCGTAGTCTTGGCCTTGTTGAAATAAACATCATTATAAGACCTTAATAAAGTATGCACTCTCAATTGAAAATATTTTTTGGTAGAGCCTAACATAAAGAAACGACCTAGAGATGCCATGAGAACTATAGAAAAGAGTCACGTATTTGGGATGAGACATGGATATCATGAGAGTTTATTGCTCGCCTCCTCCGATTTCCATATTATGATTTGAGGGGGATGTTGGACCTATGAAAGAAGCAGCATGAGTTTGGTTTTTGGTCGGGTTTTTCTAGGCACACTAAAACAATGAAGAGACCATCATGGTGAAGATTCCAAAAATCAAAATGGAAAGAAGACCGACGTAGTGATGATTATTGTTGTCAATGTCAAGGGGGTTGTTGAATTCACCTATGAAGGAGGGATGTCAGAATTTATTGTGTGAGAAGGATGTCATAAGTTTCCCTCTTGGTGTTATTTCCAGAACTCTTCCTAATCGAGTTGAATGGAAATTTGAGAAGGATGTAGCTTGTGGTAACATGTGAAGATGAGTAGAAGCTTAATGTTTTTAGTAGCACTAATTGTGAATGAGGAAGTGGACCTAGGTAAAAGGGTTTTGTTTTCAAATTGTTCATGATTATTTTGTTGTGAAATGCAAAATCTAGTTGTTGATGAAATGTTGACCATGTTGTGCTCATTCTTGTGAAAAATCAGTCTTGTGTGTTTTAAGGGGGAGAAGAACCCTTGACCAATAGGACCTAAAGTTGTGATTGTGTTATTGATGCATGTCACTTGTTTATGGTTGAAGGTTTGTAAGGTTGAATGTTTGTAATCTTGAAGGTATTTTTTTTTGGGGGGGGGGGGGGGGGGGGGGGGGGGGTGTGTTTGGGTATATTCCCTACAAATAAGTCGGAAGTCTAGAATTTTCCAATTCCATGGTAGATTGAAGTTAGTTGTTGAAGGAATTAGATTAGGAAGGATGAGTTCGAAGAGTACAGATCTGAAGAGGCCGAGTGTAAATATTAAGAATTTTGTCCTAAAGGATTGCGATTTTTTTTATAAGAAGGGTGAAGATATGGATATTGATATGGTATGATAAAACCATGAAGAAGAAAGAAGTGTTGTTAATGATATGTTGAGAGAAACTCCGTAGATGTTGCAACATTATATAAAACTGAATTTGAAAATGAGTTGAGATATGATGAAGAACACCTTAGTGAAGAAGAGCAGATTCCAGTTAAGCTAGAAATGATGATGATAAATAATTTTCTAGCTGGTAGATATAACCTTCTTGGACATGTGAACCAAGTGGATGATATAACAATCGTCGCTACAATTGATGATGAAGAACATGTTGATGTTCCTTCCATTCTAGAATTTGGGTCAAATTCAAATACTGACATCCCAGCAGTAGATAAAGAATAGTAAAATAAATAAATTATTACTTTTCTTAACAATTTGCTTGTCTATGACTATGCAGGTACTGAAGGCAGCCAAGAAGATGTTATATTTGTGGTTTCCAATGAAGCAATTGAAGTAGAAAACAATGATTTTTATGAAAATTTGAAGTTAATTGTTAAATGGCTTGAAAAACCCAAGAATGTTGAAGACGTTGATTGTATTATCGATGGCGATTGCACCATAGTTGTAGAGGTTGAAAACAATGATGAACGAGATTGCCAAGAGATCTTGAGATTGCTTAGTATCCACGCTATGAATGTTGAAATCACTTTTGGAATTGAAGTTTGTGAGCAAGAAATTTGGAAGAAGAACCTCCTGAAAGCATCTCATGTTGCGGAGTCTTGAATAAATCAAGTATTACCTTGAGTTGATTATGTTGCAATAGAAAATTGACTAGGTTGAGTATTGTATGCCACTTGAGTATAACATGTGGGATTCTAATGTGCCCATGATATATAATTTGAAGGAGCTTAAAATTGAGCTTGAATATCAAAGAATGAAGGGAATTTTACACTTGAAATATTATGAGTAAAGTTGGCAAATGCCACTGAAAAATTTGAAGATGTTGATGGAAGAATCAGGCTGTCGAATAAACTTAAGAAAATGTCAAGGAGGATAAGCAAAGTCAAGATGAGAAGGATAAGTATTCATGGTACATAGTTTAGCATCTATGAATATGGAAAAATGAAAAAAGGTTTAAGTTTCAAGAAGTATACGTTTCTGAACAATTTTAAGTGTTTGTGTCTCTACATAAGACTTTGACCATAATGCAATATAGTATATTATGTTTTGAAATATATAAGTGCAGTTGTATAATGTGGCCTTCAAAATTAACAAGGAATGTTGGAAATCAATTTCTCTCGCAATGGTGTCTACGCAATCGCACCCAATTTTATGGTGTTTTAATTCTCTGACTACTGAATTTAATTAGGTGTCCATCCAAAGTATTAAATGTTGGGTTGTTACGTGGTTGCATACTGTGTATAGCGCCTCAACATATGGTTTGTAGTGGATAGAGGAAGGTTGAGGATTTGTTCTCATGAAAAATCATGTAACTTGTTATTCATAGACAAAATCAAAGTTCAACATATAATTGATTCAAGTTGATACGAATAAAACTAAGCTCAAACCACTAGTGCAATAAACAATGTCGACTTCAAGGAACATCGTGACAAAAACTAGCCATAATAAAAAGGTTGAGAACACTAACCACATCGACAAATACCTCTAAAAGGTAAGCTAGTCTCTGAAACAAACTACTAAAGGATAAAATTCATACAAAAAACAACATTTAGAAAAAAAAAAAACATAATAACTACTAGAGTTGATGAGAGACCCATCCAGGAATTTTGAAAAGAGGATAAAACCAAACATATCTCCAATAGCCTTCTTCAAGAGAAGACCGACGTCTTGATTAAAATGCCAAAAAATATGCCTAAAGGAAAGAGAGCTAAACCGATCCTTTTCTGCCAGAACCATGTCCATCTAAGAATGTAATACCACTGAATGCATAGCACAATTTCCATTAATCCAATAGATAATTACTTTTGAGTCCCCTACCACTACCAAATCCATAATACCATGTTTTTGTTGAAAGAAATGTAACTTCAAAATATATTCTATTGTACTTTTATTTTATTCCTCCTTGGGAGATGACATTCCTTTGTTAGCATATCTCCTTGATGTAATTGGTCATGCAAAAGTCATGAGGTAAATCTATCATTGTAAGTCGGGGAAATAGTACCCACAAAAGTATTATAGAAATGTTATTTTGAGTCTTCCTAGGTAGGTCGGCCCCAATTATAGAACATGGTCAAACTAGTTAGGTAATTGAGTCACTCACTTGATGAGTATAAATATGTGAGGTCCCTCCCTCAATTGTACACGCTTCTCACTTAAGAAGTTGCGCGCGCATTAGAGAGAGAGAGAGAGAGAGAGAGAGAGAGAGAGAGAGAGAAGAAGAAGAAGAAGAAGAAGAAGTCTGTTGCAGAAAGGGATATTATAGTCTTGTTCTTGGGTCTTACACTGTAATTGGTTGAATTCTATATTGAGGAATTTTTGTTGGGTTTTCACCCCCATTAGGGTTTCCTAGGATAAATCTTTGTGTTCTTTTGTGTGGTTGTGCTTATCATTATTTCAATGATCCTTTTCATATGGTTAGGATGTTATGATGTTAAATGTTTTAAGATCGTGTATAACCATCAAAAATCTATCATGGTATCATATCCACCATGAAAGAAGTATTTTTCAGTCGAAACACTGCTACAACTATAGCTACTGGAGAGATTGGGGTTTCATACTTGAAAACCCTAGAAGGAGAAATATAGTAATCTTGGAATTTTCTCTATAACTCAAGTTTGGTAAATGATAAAGAGATGAAACGTAGAAATACCTAAGATGAAATATTTATGTACCTTGTGTGCAAGTTTCATACATAGTTTTGTTATACTTCAGGAGATATGATGCCTCCAAATCAGGGTTCTAGACTCTTCCAAAATTTCATATTAAACAATTGACCTAGGGATAAATGCTATATCTCGTTCTAGGAATATCCAAATCAAGTTTCATAAGATTTTTCAGACAGAACACAGAGACTAGTTTCTTTTATGTGATTTTTAGACCCTGAAGGTCAAACAATGACATGTGGTAGTCTGTACAAGTTTGTTATATTAAACCAGTCCATAAACAAGTCACCTTAGGAAACTTAGCATAAATTACACTTGGTGAATCTAATATTTCTCTAACCTATGGGGTTTTAAAGAAGACATATCATACTATGTCAGTACCAATTTTCATACTTTGATGAGTAGTAATATCATACATCCATCAGAATTAATATCAGACAATTTTGTAGATGAAATTGAAGAAACTAGGGATTCACGTTCTGAGCACTTCCCTCCACAAGATCAATTAAAAAATGAGAACCATATAGCTAGCCCTAGGAGTGGAATCTTTCTATGGAGATAGTTTCTAATTCTATGGATCTCAGTTTTTCACCTAACAATGTTGCTGACAAAACTAGGGCATCAGATATTTTCCAATTTTGTCCACAGTTTTGGGAAAAGGAGTAGATTTCTCAACTCACCTTGAGGACGCACATCTTTCAATACAATCAAATATGAAAGTCACTTAATCTAAAAATTTTGGGTTTCTTTGTCAAACCCTAGGTCCACCAGAAGCAGTCTTCCAAAAAATCATTGAAGTCAGCATCCATTTGAAGCACACTCATTGGTAAGTTCTATTCTCTATATTTCCATATCATGTTCTCACTTTATCATGATGACAAACAATACCAAGCTTCAGGACAATCTTGAAGGAGCCGAGAAATTTCGTCGGGTCATGGAAGTGTAGAGTGATTCTCATATTTGAATAGCATGACTTGGAGAACTATTTCAAAGAATAAGTTGCTGATCCAAAAGGAGATGAGGACAAAGTCAAGAATAAGAAGGACATAGTCAAATCCAAGAGGATTATTTTTGTCTCTATTAGATCTCACATGTATCATCCTTGAAGAATACCAAGGAAATTTTTGATGTATTAACTATGTTATATGATGAAAATAATATCAACATGAAGATGACCTTAAGGAATTAACTCAAGGGTATGAAGATGCAGATGTCAAAAAAATTCAATATTACTTCACAAGGGTCTCTCAGATAAAGGAGAAACTAGAAGCTATTGGATACAATGTCGAAGAGGTGGAAGTGAAGATGACAACCTTGTATGGTATCTGAATATTTCATTCAAGTAAATTGCACTAAAATAAAGCTTACCTATGGGAGGAATGCTTGCAAGAATAATATTGACTGATAGAAAGAAAAGAAAATATGGGTGAAGAATGAAAAGTAAGACCTAGCAGCTCATACCAAGAAGAGAAATAACAAGAAGGAATAGCATTCTTGCAAGAATAAAAATACTTCAGAAGAAGGTCCTCCCACAGCTCATACATTTTGCAAAATAATGTCCCAAGAAGGAATAATGGAAGGATTATATGATCAAGGAGTACTAGTCGATCATGAAGAATGTTTTCTAGGATATGGTTCTGAAACCTGAAGGGAACTCTGTAGTGTATTCCAAGTGGATCTACAAAATCAAGCATGCAACATATGGCAACATCAAGAGATACAAAGGAAGGTTCATGGTTTCTCATAGAAAGAGGGAGTCTATTATGACAAGAAATTTCTCTAGTGGCTAAACACACCTCATCAGTGGTGGATATTACAGTAGACAATTGGTGTAATCGAAGTAGAAGGACAAATCAGGCAAGCTCCAAGATTTGGGACTCTCTATAATGAACCACCTATGCGTAGAAGGATTTGTACCGACTCAAAAGGCACCCATGATATAGCATATAAAATTACATGAGAAGCTTTAGGATCACCTAGAGTGATGGAGATCCCAACCTTTATTACAAGGTTGAAGATGGAATTCCACAAAGGACGTGAATCTCATAGATGGGTGTAAGATAAAATTGCAACAAAGTTCAATATGGAGGATATTGATATCTAGTGACCTTGAGAGGTGACATAGATGGATACACAGAAGATTGGAAATAGAGGAGGCCACCTATCACTCCAGTGCAATGTTATGATTTATAATCCTCACTTATCCATACATAGTCTATTAGATCATATTTTCCTAACCTAGGAGTCATTTACTTGATATTGAGTCCACTAGTACCATTGGGTCCACTTGGGCCATTGGTGCCACCAGTACCAACCACTAGAGTGTGGGGAACACATATACAGGTTAACTGACATTTGCTGCATGTTCATGCATCAATTTATGTGCCTATGAGACCAATTCCTACAATTTAGGAGACACTCTGAGTGCCACCAGCAACTTCCATCAGTTGGTTATGGTAGGTAACTAGTTATGATAAGTTAACCTCTAGTTACATTCAATTAGATGTCCTTCAGTTCAGTTAGTGTCAGTCTTGAATGGTTGCATGAGAATAGGCTCCTATTCTCACCTAACTCATCAAATTAACCGGTTTAACTGATTGATAGACTGAATTAGACATCTGGATTTAGACTAGTGAGCTCCGACAGTGATTTAAACACTTCTAGTTAGTCAGTCAGTCAGGATTGAGTTGGTTGATTCGAATCATATCCACATGATTTGATTTCTCCTTCATGTAAAACTATTGTATACTTCTGGAGTTAATGTGTATTAATGTTGTAATTTATTGATCAATTATTATAAGGTTTTCCTGAAAATTGTCTTGTTCAGTGTACATTTTTCATTCCATTCTATTGCACAATTAAACAATTCAATTGTACTCATTACATGTAGATCAATGGCACAATAATTCAAACATGGTATCAAAGCCTATTCAGGAAAGCAACAAGTTTGTCCAATCTCAATTGTACACAAGAAGCAGCTAGGTTTCCACATAAATCCTACAAAGCATGCATTGCTAACTCTAGATTCGTCCAGAGAAGTCTCTGCAAGTGTGACGAACCCTGAGAAAGTGTACATGTTGAGATGGAAGGCTTGATTCTGACATGATTGAGAATTTTTTTTGTTTTTTGTATTGATACATGCATGTTACCTACGTAGCTTGTTGAATAATTGATTGTTCAAAAGGAAGAATTGATGGATTCCTCAATTCTTGTACACCAAATCCTTACACCCTTCAACTATGTTGATTTGAGGGAATATGCAGGTCTCCTTGTGCAAGCTTGGCATGTTTAGGATGACTATGGGAAGAGAGACAGAGCCTCATCATTCTATTGAGAAAAAAAAATTCTTGAATCGGTTGGATGAAGCATTTGGCTTCCTATGCACTCACATCTCCAGGGATCTCCTATTTCATATTGAGGGATTGAAGATTCCTAAAGAATATTGGGATAAGCTTGAATTGTTGTGTGACAAACAATATTATCTTTGTGGGCACATATTGGAGAATGAGCTAATTGCATTGTATCCCAACAATTTCGAAACTATACAACATTTTTTCACAAAATTCAAGTCATTAGCTCTGCAGTGATGTTGTTCCAGCATTTACATATTGATGATGTTACAAGTTATGTTGTTCTAATAATTACATATTGATTGTGATGTTTTTCCAATATTTGCATATTGATGATGGTGCAGGTGATGTTTTTCCAACCTCTTTATGTTGATGATGTAGATAATGATCCATCGTTTATTTGATGTTGATGTTGTTTTAGCACTAACATGCTAATGATGTTGTTGTTCCAATATTCACATACTGATGTTGTGAATGATGATGATATTCTAGTATTCACATACTGATGATGTTTCAGATGATGACGATGACCCAGTATTCACATACTAATGATGATGCTCATGTTGATGTTGATGTTGTTGTTGATGATGATGATGATGATGATGGCTTATTATTATGATGATGATGTTCCATGATGATGATGTTTCGTGATGATTATGCTCCATGATGCTGATGTTCTGTGATGATGATCCACAAGGATGATGTTCCATGATGATGATGTTCAAAGATGATGATGTTCTGCAAGGATGATGTTAAATGATTGTGATGATTATTTTCTATGATGATGATGTTCCATGTTGATGTCGATGAAGGATGTCCCATACTAATGTTGTTCCAGGCACATGATATTGTTATTGTTTCAAAAATTCCTATGGCATATAGATTCACCATCCAGTTGTTGTTGTTGTTTACTAATGATGATGTAGAATACCTTCCTTGTTAAGAGGGACTGTTGAAATAAATGTAACTTTGGAAGATAATCTATTGTACTTTTATTTTATTCCTCCTTCGAAGATGTTATTCCTCTGTTTGGAGATTTCCTTGATGTAATTGGTCATTAAAAAGTCATGAGGTAAAACCTTTGTTGTAAGTCGACAAAATAGTACCCACAAAAGTATTATATAAATGTTATTTTGAGTCTTCTTAGGTATGTTGACCCCAATGAGAGAACTTGGATGACCTAGTGAGGTAATTGAGTCACTCACTTGATGATTATAAATATGTTAGGAACCTCCCTCATTTGTACACACTTCTCAAGCAATTGTGTGTGCGCGCGTGCGCATGCGAGAGAGAGAGAGAGGTATACTACGAAAAGGGATATTATACTCTTGTTCTTGGGGTCTTACATTGTACTTGGTCGAATTCTCTATTGAGGAATTTTTGTTGGGTTTCCCCGCCATGAGGATTTCCTAGGATAAATATTTGTGTTCTTTTGTGTTCCTGTGCTTGTCTTTATTTCAGTGATCCTTTGCATATGGTTATGATGTTATGATGCTAAAAATTTTAAGATCTTTTATGACCATCAAAATTCTAACATTTTTCTGGTAAACCACAACAGTACCCAAAGAGACAATACTTCAACGAAAGTGTTAATGCCACATCCTATGCTCATACTCAACTAAACAAAATATTTCTTTAAACAAAGAACCATTACAACTCCACACTTTTGATTATGTTGGGCACCATCAATTTAAGAAACCCAGAGTAAAAACATCCAAAAAGGGAGGCCTAAAAAAAGACTTATGTTTCTTAAAACAAAGGTCTCTATGTCATTCCTTCATTTGAACAATAGCTCTATAATGATGGCATTAATAGAAGGGTTAGCATCATAAAAAAAAAATCTTGTTTCTACACTTCCACAATTCCCTTACCACAAAAAGGTATGTTTTTGTACTTCAATTTCAAAGCAAAACACTTCTGAAGAATATCTTATAAATTGCACCCATCCCAATCAACCTGCAAATAAAAGACCCTACATATATCCCTCAAAATAGATTTGAATAAATGACAACAGACAAATAGATGAGTGATATATTCCAAATTATTCTAATACATCACAAACGAACCAAGGACATAGTGGCCTTTCTTTTGCAAGTTATCCCGAGTTAAAACCTTGTCATTCAAAGCTAACCACCAAAGACATTTAACCTTAGTAGGGACCCACCTATTCCATAAATATATGTTCCACCACTTAAAATGTTGTACGAACTTATCCAAATCCAAAGATGAATAATCTAATTTGGTGGTAACATATCCACATATTCCATTTGGATTCCAAACCAAACAATCATTTTGATCAGTATCTATGATTCCTGAAAAATCTAAGGAAAAATGAAAACTTTTCCATTCCTCCAGAAAATATGAAGAAAAATTAAGATGTTGAGAAGATTTCCAATAACCCCCACCTCCAACCCCTTCATTTTGTATCCGATACAAAACCAAAATATTTCATTGATGAAATTCGGATATCAACAATCTAGAAAGAAAAGATGAAACATTGACCCCAACAATGGGATCAATTCCAATGAAAATATCAATCCCATGGCCCACCTTCCATTAAAGGTGATTACTAATAATAGGGATCACTTTCAAAAAAAAATTCCAGATAATGGAATCCATGCTCGACAAGAGAGGCAGATTTCGGAACCAATCACAGAGAACATGGCACTTAATATATTTTGTAGATATAACCCTACTTCAAAGGTTATTGGAGAAGAGATCATGCCACATGCTCTTGAAACACAATACTTTATTAAACCAACAAAAACAAAGTATTCCCCAAACACACAACTTAGGTATGGAAATTCTATCCCAAGCAACCAGATGGTATTTAGAACAATCCAGACAACCTGCCCATAGAAACTGGAAAATACAACTTTTAATTAGAGACATCACCCTTCCTAGTACCAATACCAATGAAAACCAATACACAGGGATACTCTGAAGAACAACATTAGCACGAACCAGTCTACCTCCAATAGAAATCCACCTATAGCACTAGACATCAATCATGTTTTCCACTCTTTTGAGCAAGCAATTCCAATATGCAACCCCATAAGTGTTTTGTTTGTTGGTTGTGGAGCCTTGCCTTCCAGATTCAAAAATGTTATTTTTAAAGCATGTTTGTACCCTAATTTTACTATACACTCATCCCAGTAGGGGGTGTAGGGAGACATCACCCCCCTACAGGGGTCTGAGGGACAAAGGGCTCCCAACGCAGGTCTGGGGGGACGTGGGCCCTCGATGGGAGTTCAGTGGAAGCATCCCTCAGAAAGTGGGTTCGGGGGCAAAGCCCCCCCAAAAAAAAATTGGTATGTTTGTTGGCTAACATTTTACAAAACCATGGTATTGGGTGACCTAAGGTATTTTCACATGGTAATTCCCCTATAAAAGGAAAGTATTCTAATACGGTTGTGAATTGTACTGTAGCATTATAAAACAATCTATGTGATTATGTGAGAAAGAATGTGAGAGAGTGAAGAGGAAGTGTAGTGGGGTTGTTGTAGGTTGTATCCCTTAATTTTTTTGAATTTGTGTAATAATAAAGGACTGAGAATTTCTATGTGGATGTAACCCATGTTAGGTGATGTTATAAAGTGAAATGGCACTTCTACATCCGAGGAATGACATCCAATATGTCGTTTCACAAAATGACACTACAGATTGAAGTAGCCATAACCCAATAGATTACTTGGATCCTTAATACATCTTGAACACCCCATCATCAATCATTTTTGTTCTTGAGCTCATCATGTATTCATGAATTTCCTTTGAGAAACACACAAGCTATTCGAGAGTTTTCTTAGGGAAACTTGTGAGTCACTCGTGAGAGTCTCCATATGAACCCACTAATTCCACTAAGAATAGTTAAAAAATAAAAAATATGATTAACTAGGGGAAGTTGGGATCATTTTGGAAGCTTCCCCAACTTCCCCAACCATACTAAGCCTCAAATCCCTTCCTCATAAGAAACTATAAAAATAGGGGAAGGGTATGAGGAAAAGGGACCAACTTTGAAGACAAAATTATGCTGTAGGATTCCATAGAGAGGAGGAGCTTGGTCAGGAAGAAGGTTTTGTAATGTTTTCAGATATCCGATAATAAATAATTTTTTTCCTTCCATAAATGTCTTGATATTTGCTTCTAATATTATGAGTAATGATATAGGTTGTAATTTGTTTTGAATGCAATCCTTATATGTTCATATTTCATTTTATATAAAAATGGAAGATACTTTGACAAAAAGGAAATATTTGTTGTAGGTACTTAATATTGGAAGCAAATGAGCATTTGACAAGAAGAAGAAAGTTAGGATCAACCGTCATAAATAAGGTACATATTGTCTTTTTCTTAATCTCTAATATATGCTTGTAAAACCCTAGTTGTATGCAAGTAGAACACAGTAATTTGGTGGCCTCTAAACCCCCATATATAAGGTATATTATCCCTAACAACAGAATTGGAGACCATACTAGGGAGTCTATTTTTTTGGGGTCTCTTAATTTGAAGTATTTGTCCAGTTTTTTTCCTTTTCTGGTCTTGCTTAAGGTTTGTAGAAGTCTGTTCTCAGTCTGTTTATTTGAATCTTTGATGCGCTTCGCCCCCTTTTTATTTTATTTTTTAAAACCATTTGAGGCATTTTTTGGTTTCCTATACTTACAGCCATGTTTTTCCATTTGAATTCATGGGTTTCCTGAAGTACAGTCATGAATGGTTCATGGGACTGTCACTACAAAGGCGCGTTTTCCTGTAGATAGATGTAAAAAATCCTAGGGTTTGCTTTATTTGCTTTTATTTTGATATATCATTTGTTCTAGGGATTCATTCTGAAGGTTTATCAGTCTATGACAGGTTGCAAGAATTTTTTCGATGTGCTTTTGTAATCCTTGATTTGATTAAATTAGTTTGAGTGTGTGTTTAAGGATTTTAAGTCTCTCCTCTTGGTGCTTTTGGTTGGAGTATGAGTGGTTGTTAATATTATAAACTCTGTTAGTGCTTGCTTCTTCTTGTTGTTAGATTACTTCAGTGGTTTATCTATTGTTACTTATCCCATTTTTTGAACAACTGTTGTTTTTGTTTAAAACGTTTTGAGTAGTTCAGACCAAGTAGAGCTTTCTGAGCTTTGTAAACAGTTCAAAGTTTGTTTGTGAGGTATGTCCACTAGTATTACTGATACATATGTTCATAACTCTATCTTATATAGGTGCATAGGTTGCATTTGTTCCTTTTATTTTTGAAAAATATATAGAAACAAATCATTTTAGGTGCATGTCTAGTCTTATATAGGCCCATTGGACATTGCTTTGAATTTTTTTTTAAACAAAACAATTTTTTTTCATTTTATTTGCAAAGTTCAATAGTTAAAAGTATCAATTTTTTTTTCGAAAAAGGAAAAGAGATATCAAAATGGCAATGTCTATTTCAATCACTATACATCATTCTTTTTCTTTCTAGTTAATTCCAAAACATCACAAGTTGCACGACCATCACAATGAATAAAAAGAATCCTTAAAAAGAATAATAATATTTAAAATTAACTAGTAACATTTTTAATTTTAGGGACATCATCAAATATCTTAGGATAGGGTTTTAGACTAGGGCTATCTATAACTATCTAAAGCTTGTTAAATTCATAACTAGTGTTGTATCGCTTAGGAAACCCATTTCGACATGAAGGTAAACCATACTAATATCCTCTAACAGAGGAGTCAAGCATGAGGATGTGTGAAGCTTGAGTTGTGGAGATTACCCTCCAATACTCAGTGGATCATAAACCAGGATTGTTGTGCATATGGAGGGTTCATTCAGTACCACCTTTTGGCCCCGTGTGGTGTCAGTGCTGCTTGAATTTTGGGCTTGTTACCCTGCCCATGCACATCGATCAAACCGCCAACTATTTCGCCGAAAATTTCCTGTAGATCTGGTAACCATAGTATCTTGAACTAGGGTTTCTACAGGGGTGACGATGGAAAGCTACTTCCATTGTACCTAGGGTAGACATGGGAGGAAACCCCATGTGATAATTTGGTAGGGTGGTTGGTGATTCAACTGCTTGCACCCAGAGAAATTGTATCAAGACCCCAGGTGATTTCTCTCTAGCTCTTCACTGATATGTTATGGGCCCTCATCATACCAAGTGTTCCTTTGGAAGGAACATCTTTACCCTGATTGGTTGTGATACTTAGGGAAATTTTTAGTGGTTTGATATTTGGATTTATTTTGATATAGTCTCACCTCTTATGTGTGTGATTTTAAAATGGTTAGCTATGGAGGACCAACAGCCTCATAGATATCGAAGGTTGCAAGGCCTTCTTGCACCTTCAGCTGTGGAGCCTCCACCTCCACCTAGAAGGAAGAGAATCAACACAAGTGGTTCTTTCGAACCGACTAGTATTAGTGAAAGTCTAGGGGAACATGAACTTAGGTATAATCAACTTTATCATCTGCCAGTAGAAATAAAAGACTTGCAGGATGAAGAGTTTGCAAGGAACTATAATTGACCACTTACCAATTTGAGATATCCCATGCTTGTTCAAGTTAGGCCTTTCAGTCAGCCTGGTCTTGGTGTTTCATCAAGTCTTATCATCGTCAAATACTAGAGAAGGACTTGGGGATATCAATACCTCTACTTCAGCCATGTCATCTGATGGAGAATCTCCTCCGCATGTAAGTGTGCCACTATCAAACATGCCTAATGCACTGATAGTGTATTTAAATTTTGCTCCATCTACTCCTTTATCTCCAAGTGTAGAGTGGTTGTAACCTTCATCACTTGCAAGTCCTACTACTAGATCGACTAATATGGTGGTTCATAGTGTACCCAGTATACCTTTTAAGTCTTCTCCCTTATTCAAAAATTTCAGAACAATCCTAGTATTTCCATTCCTACAGTCCAAGGGTATCCCTGGTATGGAGGACACATTCCTCCATACATGCCATATGTAGGCCCTACACCTAATTTGGAAGGTGTGTCTGTTGGAATCACAAATCCTTTTTGGATTCAGCTTTCAAACCTCAAGTTAGGTCTCGACCGTCGCAATTGGAAGCTCTACTTTTTCACTTCTTGGTGGAAGGTCAATAGCTCTAGTTTCAATGACATCTTTCTTGGTTCGAACTAGACCAAACCAGTATGACACACCACAATTCAATAAACCCTTAGCTTTTGGATGGAACCATTTTCAAAATAATGTCACTTCTTCACAACCGGTGGTTGGGGGTCACCCCACTCAATATTATGGTAACCTTTATTCAGTTCCTTCCTCACATTAACTTCCCTAGTATCAATTCTCAGCTCGACCTCGAATTCCTTTTCTGGAAACTTTGATTTTTCCAAACCTCTCGAAATTAATGAACGAACCTATGCGCCATGATCCAAATTTTCCACTGGTCCTTATCGAACTCCCTTTCGATGTCCCAAAATTTGAAGGGAATACTGGAGAGGACCCCGGTGACCATGTCACAAACTTCCATTTATGGTTCTCTTCTAACTCATTGAATGACGATTCAATTTGGTTAAGGCTCTTTCAAAGAACTATGACGAGTCTAGAACCTAAATGGTATATAGAACTTTCATCTGCTGCTTATGATAGTTTTCTTGACTTACCCACTATTTTCATCAACCATTTTCAACTTCAGGTCCAGTATGATGTTGGTACTAAACTTTTGTCAACTTTTCGAGAAAACAAAGCCACCCACATATCTGACCATATTCAGGAGTGGCAAAGAAAGAAGAGTTTGATCAAGGCTAATATTCCTCTTGAATTTTTATTGGGATGGTTCTTAAAATATTTGCTACCATATATTTTAAAGGACGTATCAACTTCATGAATGACAACTAAGGAAGACAACATCCTTAGAGCCTAGCAGCTAGATTTGATCTATGCTCAATTTGGGATTCTATACAAAATTATACCAGATGCAACAAGGTCTAATACTGACTTTGCAAAACAAAATCCTAGACCACATGTCGATGGAATCGTTGGTTCAGTCCTGCCGTCCATTGTAGAATCACTCGCTAAACAAATTCATGAATTATTAGTGAAGCAGTGTGTAGTGGATGCATTCAAGCCATAACCCCCTCTCCTCAGAATGTAGAAATTTTTAATGCACAATCTAATCCGAAGGGCAATAAGTAGTCTGGTGGGAAGAAAAAAAGGAAGAAAGGGGAGGGAAACCAAAACAAACAAAATCCCATGTTACGAAGAGAAACTTCCTATGGCTTTGGGTAGACCACAACAGACTGAATGACACCAGAAATCAATTGCCTTCAATATGCAAGAGATATAAATGAAACTAACACTAAGGGATACAGAACATACCTTATTCCAGGCAGTTGTTGTAGATCCCCGTTGATCTTTTCAACCACGCTTGTACCTACATTTCACCCTCAACAACATTGAAATAAACAAGCATGATATATGTTAAGTGTTAGGCCTACTCTAGCATATATAAATCCAACATGTATAATCAAATACAACTACATTCATGGATAAGAATATTCATAGTCATACACATGTAATGGATGAGAAATGGATATTTCTATTAATAATGAACATAGATAACAGTGACAAACTCTGTTGGCACCTCCTCAAAACGAAGAAACCAAGTCTTCCACCTGGGCCTCCACCACTTCACTCCTTCATCTCAATGGCAAGCTTCAGAAGAACAACAATGTGTGCTCAAAAGGAAAAAGGGATGCAGACTCAAAAATGTATGAATGGAGAAACAATCCACTATGGTTTCCTTGCTCTCATATGTTCTCCTCTTCTAATGCGTCTAAGAGGATCAATGTATAGCCCTTTAATAGGTAATGAAGGGTCGAGTCGGAGCGTTTCTAGGAATATGGAAGGACAATAGTCAAGTTACTCATGACTGGTTGAGGAAAAATCCAAATATTTTATTTTTTTATGCAAATTTCTTGACGTACGTGGGTCATAGTGGAGCAAGCTGCATGCACACGTGGATTTTAAGGTAAAACCTGCATATGGCAATAAACATGTTTTTTTAAGGGATTTATTCAAGCATCAAAGTGTATTTTGAGCAAAGGGGGTCCAAGGAATCTGCATAGGGACAGGGAAGGCCATAAAAAAATGATCTACCACATGTGGTAAAATAATCTATAACAGATTCCCACTAATGTGTGAGGTTAGAGGGGTAACATGATGGCTGAAATACATTATATCCATCCCAGAAGTGGAGTAATGAAGACCTGGGTGGAAAAACCAGTCATTCATCAGTACAATACAATGATAAATCTCAACATGTGACTGCAAATATACATGTAGTAGTCCCAGATACATAAGAGTACAATGGCCATGAATAGGCATAATGAACATATGTCACATGTGGTCATCACCATGTAAAATATATACTGAACAATATCTCCATAATGGATGAAGATATCTGATAATACACTGGAATATGGACATGATATTTTTCATCTCATGCATACTAGAACGATCAAGAATGTAGCATATGTGGAATTCCACCAAGCTCGGATGTCTTCTATCCAAACCGCTAGTGGTACATGTTCCATCACATGAGTAAAGGTGTTGGGGTTGAACGTGATAGCCCATCATCTGATTATCGGTCATTGATGTATATCGTTAATAGACACGAGATATCCCACCAATAATGATAATGGGAATCAAGGTACAAAGTGAAATCTAGCAAGTGTGAATATATGTGTTGAGGTCGAACACTTGAAAGAATCCATCGATTAGGGGAAATTGATGTATTCCCAAAACTGGCGATGGCGAGAGGACCTGCCACTGATGACTGCAAGTCTCAAGGCACTCAATGGACTCTAGACTCGTGTTCCAGAATAAATTATCTAGAAGTCGATGGAATGGAATCCACTTGAAGGAGGGAATTAAGGAATCCCCCATCAACCAACACAAGGTACTCAACAACGCTGGATAATTTGGAAGAACTCGGATGAAAAATATGTGCACGAACTAGTAATTGTATCAGGAATGGATGACATGCAAAGACAAGATAACTAAGGAATGGCCGACTCAAGATAATAATTCCTTCAAATGAAAGCATAAGACAAATGAATACTGATATGAATCATAGACTCAACATGAAAAATGGGACAACTCTATGACACAGGCGGCATCGACAAAGGCTCCATAGGGACTGGAAGCATAACTAGTCAGTGGAGAAAACTCAAAATAGCGAGGACAACTCCTAAATTCATACTAATAACCCAACCAATGCATGGAATATACAGTTCTCTGTTCGAAGGCGACATGACTCGATGACTCTCAAAAGTGATATCATTTCATGTCTGACTTTTATGTTTTTTATTTTTTTTTGGTCTTTTTTCATATTGAAAAGCATGAAAAAGAATAAAATTGCTTATAGTAAAAAACTAGGAGGAGATGAGTATCACGAGCGATAAAACTAGTTCCAATAAGTGGAACATACCTATGCTCAATGCAAGGAAGCATTTGTAGGATAAGGACACTCAGGGGGATGTCTCTTCGTAGTTAGAGATGATCAAGATGCAAATGATATATAAAATACTCTGCTTGGCTAGGATTGAGACAAGGTTAGGATATATGGATTATAACTTTGAAGCGTGGAGCCAACATAAAGATCAATAAGGAAAGAAAATTCATAAAATGCAACTACAACTTGATATAAACAAGAGTTCCTGTGGGATATGGCCAGCATAAAGTTCAAGAGAGATACTAAGGTTCTCGCTCAAAGACATGTCATGACTATAAGGGGCTCCCAAACTTAGGAGAAGAATCTTAGCATGAGTACCAAATGACAAAGCAGGATCTAACTAGGGAAAACATGAATAGGAATGCTCTACCACTTATGTAATGACACTTCTAGTAGTAGTGTGATGGTTCCATAAAATTACGAAGTGGATTTATACCTATAGTTAAGGCGATGCATAATGCGAGAAGAAATGTGATCCTATCCTATATGCTAGTTTGAAATTATACCTGTAACATATATGAACAGGTCAATACCTCAAAAAAAGTACACTCGAATCAAGTCCCTACACCACAATATTAATCCAAAACAATTCAAAAGAGTTAATAAAGGTCAAAACTATAGGCTAGTGGGTAAAAATTTCAAAAGAAATTTTAAAAATAGTAAAAAGCTCATTTTTCACCATACCATTTTGACTTTTTACCACACATAGTGCATTTGAGACATTTTGAACCACGAACTTCAAATGCCAATTTTGGGATCTAGGAGCAATAGAATCGTGAACCGTCGGATCCAGGTAAATCCTCATCCCACACTCAATATTTTTAGTGTTTTTATTTCAATTTTCAATGGTGGATTTTTAAGTTTGGAGCACTCTTGCATGGGTATCCCGGCCCAAGTGAGTCACATATCATCGGGCCGCGTATAGGGATGGATATACATTGAAAAAACAATGATTTCTGTGTATACGCACCACTGTCAACAAGAAAATTCATGTATAGGTGCATGCACACCCAAATTTATGGGAAATTCTCATGAAATATTATGTTTTCTTGGTAGGATGGTTCTACAATGGAGAGAACGTGAACATGAGGACATCGATAGAGCAATACAGGGTGACATGGTTTCTCAATAGGAATTAAGAGCATGTGGTTTATACATATTTTACAACTTGGGAGCTTGGAGGCTTAGCCAATAATTATTCAGATGCTCATTAACTATTGCAACCTAGATACAGAGGCATTTCATCTACATGGGATACCCCTAAGACTCAAGGTAGAAGATGTGTATTTCATTACTAGACTATCCCACCGAGGCAAGGTAGTAAACTTGAGGGATAGAGGGGTGGGAGTTGGACTCACCATCGAGGAATAAATTTTTGTAAACTGCCTTCCATACACTAAGAAGGTTGGAAGTCAGGTTCTTGTGAACTCTATCTAGAATCTCATCCTCAAGGTCATAGTGCTAGTGTTAGCTAGGATATCGCGGTTGGCATCATTACATCAGGATTCCAAGCCTCTGACATTCTATGAGTATAAGTGTATGATACATACCTTATATGAATGAAGTACATCCTTGTTGAGAAACATGAAGAAACAAATGACTAACGAAAAGTTGGGTAGGACGAGGAACTCTGGGTTCACCAGCATACTCAGTAATTGTTTCTTCCAGTGGGTACAGAGCCTTAGCCAAAGAGTTCAAATTCCTCCACATGGTCTATGGGATCCAATGCAAACTCGTTGGGAAGGTCTGATGTGACAGTTAGGGGAGGACGTGTAGCTACACCCTTCCCTCCATACTTCTACCACTGATGGTAGAGATAGATCATGGCCATCGATGACTATCCCTATACAGGGATCGACTTTCACGGAGACTCAGACATGCCCATACCATAGGGGTGCCACATACAGAGACATAGGTAAACAATCCTGAATTCATTTTTATTTTCTAAATTATTTGAGTTTTTATATATAATGAAATCAAAAAACATGTTTTTGGTGGTATCACATACTAATATTGATCATGCACATGCAGATGTGTGTCCTAGATGGTCGTATGGATTCCCTCGACATCATTGTAGGGTACTAGGTGATGATATACATGGTGGATATGCAAAGCGTACGCTCCAGAGAATACACACAAACTTAGTCCAGTTTACACACATGTTGCCTATGGTGTAAGTTGAGGAATTTCCCCATGCAATGCAGAGGAAGGTGGTAGGATTATGCCATGCGTGGGTTTGATTATTCAAACGGTTGCCAATTTCATTGATTTTTTTCATGATCAACACCCTATTCTGTAGGCATAGAGGCCTAGATATACATTTTGTATCGAACGTGTAGTGTTTTTTGGTGGCTTAAAGCCCCAATTTTGTACCATAACATTTTGTACTATGACACCATTTTGGACTATATTTTGAAATGAAAATTATTATAGTGATTGGTTTATTATATTTACATGTGTATTTTAAATGTGAATGTGATGTTTATATTGCTTCATTATTGATGTAACAAATGCCATTCTAAAACGTAATTTGCATAAGGATAGGCAACATGATTGTAGATCCTAGGAATGTGAATGTATATTATGTGTTCAAATTGTCGTTCTAACAATATTACAAACATGAATCTTCGTAATAAAGTCGAATCTCTAATAGGATACACGCCATTTAACTATGATACTACTAACTGTGAGTCAAGACATACCTCAAGGGATCAAATACCATGAGATATCACATCGCTTAGTATCTCAACCATGGCACTATATTTAGAAACATTGTTGGATGATGGTCCAAGACATACACCCCTTGAAGACACAAGATGACCTGTAGATGTATAGATAACCCAAACAGTTGAAGCTGAGTTCTGGATGTGGCATCTGGAACCATCAGCATTTCCTACATATATCGAACACTCTGTTGACATCTTCCACAACAAACAGAATCATGTCAACAAACCAAATCACTACAAGGGCACCAAAATTAAACTATGCAACAATACAATAATATATAAAGTATCATCCTCGATTTAGAATTACTCATAGTAATTTTTAAGATAGATCCCATTTCTAGGCTCCGCCAAGGCTGTCCCTTCATAATCCACTAACTCATAAGCGCCCTTCTCTAACACTCATTTAACCATGTAAGTCCCATGCCATATAGGGTTGAACTTACCTACCCCTAACAGTTCACTAGATTGGTCATATAAAAGAACCAAAGCACCTTCACTAAATCTTCAGGGACCGACAAAATTATCATACTAATCCATAACGCAACATTTTTTCACTTCAAGAGCCACTAAGGCATCCCAACGCTGCTCATCAAGGTTCTCTAGGTGGACTATATGTTCTTCTAAGTCATAAGTATCTAGTAAGAGTTCTACAACTAGCTTCAAAGAAGTAATCTTGCATTCAATCAAAAATATCAACTCCACCCCATGTACTAACTGATATGGAGAAAAATTGGTGGTAGTCTTAACGGCGGTTTGATAGGCCCACAAAGCAGGGTAAAACATAATATGCTATTTATTATTTCTTTATGTAAAGGTTATTTGAAGAATGGACTTAATGGATTTGTTTACAGCTTCAAACAATCCATTCGCTTGACGATAATAAGAAGAGGAATACTCTTACTTATACCCCAATTTAGAAGATAACTCGTCCATCATCATTATTTTGAAAGTGTCTATCATGGTCTGTGACAATCTCTCTCGGGATACCAAACCAAGTAATGATCTGATTGAACATGAATTGAGTGACCATCTCACCATCGGATTTGATAGTAGGCATAGCCTCTACCCATTTCTTGAAGTAATCTGAAACCACCATAATGTGATGGTTACCCTCAGTCGAAGATGGGTTGCAATCCATACAATCAACCCCCCACTTAGTGAAGGGATAGACAACGATAATAGGGTGCAAAGGGGCGGTATGTGAATGAATGTTTCTTGCAAACACCTAGAAAGGGTGGCACCTCCTCACTGCATTAACACAATCCTTAAAGATCGATGACTAGTAATAACCCGCTCTCAAGATTTTTATGGATGTAGCAAGACCGGATAAATGACCACAACATGCCCCACCATGGAAATCATTAAGCACATTCTTAGCCTCCTCATGAGTCAAACATCGATGCAAAATGGAATCCATCCCATGATGATATAAGGTGTTACTGACAATGAGGTAGTTCTTAGCAATGTGTTGTAAACTGTTGGTAATAACTCCCGATTGATTGTTATTCCAATGCAAATGCCTATATTTATACAAATCACATGGCGGTTGGGTTTCACCTTCCGCTCAGCCTGTTTGGCTTCCTAATATTTATTTATTTATTTACATTATATAACCCTAACGGATTATATTCTAACAATCCCCCTCTTAATCCGAAGGGGTGTTCGTAAGTCCAAGCATGTTTCTGAACCTTTCAAACTTTTCTCGTCCAAGCGCTTTGGTGAAGATGTCTGCAACTTGATCATTTGTGGAACAATGTCGAAGATGGAATGTCATGGCTTCTACATGATGTCGAATCAAATGATACTTTGTGTTGATGTGTTTGGTTCGATCATGGAATCTAGGATTCTTAGCCAGCTTGATTGCAGAAGTATTGTCGACCAGTAATGGAGTGGAATTCTCTTGTTTTTCTTGCAAATCTTCAAGTATCTTCCTGAGCCATACTATTTCTTTCGTTGCTTCAGCTGCAGCCACATATTCTGCTTCTGTTGTTGAATCTGCTGGAACTGATTGTTTGCGTGATATCCATGAGACAACTGTTGATCCAAGACTCATAGTGTATCCAGAAGTTGATACTCCTGTCTCCTTATCGCCATCAAAATCTGAGTCTGAGTACCCAATAAGTTTGAAGTCATCCGCTTTAGAGCACATGAGTCCAACGTCTTGAGTCCCCTTCAAGTATCTTAGAACTCTTTTTGCAGCTAACCAGTGTCTTTCACAAGGTTTATGCATGAACCTTGAAAGTATGCCAACAACATAAGAAATATCTGGTCTAGTTTTTGTAAGGTAGATAAGACTTCCTACCAGTTGTCGATAC
>LPNX010114061.1:241572-281981 GCA_001517045.1 Pseudotsuga menziesii
AGGAGTTGGCTTTGGGCCACATAAATCAGAATGCACTAGTTCTAATTTCCTACTTGCTCTAAAATTAGATTCATGGAATGGCAGCTTACTATGTTTCCCTAATATGCATGCATCACATTTATTCTTCTCTTTAGGAATGGTGGGCAAGCCAAATACACCATTATTTTTCAACAAGCGAAGACTATTATAATTTAGATGACCAAATCTTGCATGCCACAATGAGCTAGATGAAATATTACCTTCTCCATGCTGAGAGAGGTAGGCATAGTTCTGAAATCTTGCGGATGAACCCTTGAGCTTCAGCAGCTTTCCATCTTCATATCCAGTCATGATGACTTGGTTGTCAGGGGACTTTCTTATTTCAACGATTCCATCAAACATGTGGATGGAATGGCCTTGCTGTCGAATCTCCACCAAGGATAGTAGGCTTCTCTGCAACTCTCGAAGATAGAGAACGTTCTTCAACAAGAAATCAGGGAATCCAGGCATCTTCAGTCGAATGGTTCCCATTCCCTTTGGTTTAATACTTGACTTATCTGCAAAGTAAACTATGCCATCTATTGTTTCATTCAATTCTTCAAAACAGTCTTTTCTAAATGTCATGTGTGATGTTGCACCAGTATCAAGCAGCCAACAATCTTTGTAAGATGAAAGAGAAGTCATTTCATTAAATCCAAGATTACAAAGTGCAACAATACAAGAATTAGAAGATTTACTAGCATCTTGGTCATCTTTCTTCTGGTTTTGCTTGTCTTTGATGGAGTCCCACGAAGCCCAACACTAATCTGATGTGTGCCCAGTCTTTCCGCAACGCTTGCACTGCAAGTCTAATCTTTTGGTGAAGTTATTTCTGCCCCTTCTGCCTCTGAAGTTTCTTCTTCTTCCTGGTCATCTCTTCCTGCAATCTCCCTTGGAAGGGTCTTTGGATTGGTCTTTACCGGCAAGGGCAGCACCAATACTAGATGCCAAAGATAGCATCTTTACAACTGTTAGTGTAATTTACAATAATGAACTTGATATGACAAAGAGAAATAGAAAAAATAAGAACCTTGCAGGTCTACAGTCTCTGCCAAGGTGATTTACAATCTCAAATTCATGCTTTAAAGATGATACAATGACAGAGAAAATATTACAACCAACAGTCAACAATTATCTCAGCTCTTCAAAATTTTATGCAGTCAACATGATGGGTAGTCTCAGCAATCTCCTTTCACGAGATCCACGCAGTATTCACGATCAATTGTAGGTCGCAGTAGTATATGGAGAAGATTGCAGTCTCAAAAAGCATATATACTCAACGCATATATTCAGCTCCAATATAGATTCAAACTCACGTAGCATATATAGAACTCTCCACGCAGTAAGCTCCACACATGCAGCTCTACTCAATTTTGATTATCTTCTTGCAGGTTTTCAAAGCATGCAGCAGTCCAGGGAGAGCACCAGCTCAATTACAATAATTCAGGTGGAAAATGGAAGCAATTTACAACAAACACTAACAATGTGAATGAAAATTACAGACTCCACGCAGCTATATACAATCACAGGCTCATACAACAGCCTCACCATTTAGCCACGCCATTCATAAATATGAAACTATTTCACTTCACACTCCACGCAAAAAACTAGGGTAAATTTAGGGTTTGTGTAACCAGGCGATCACAAAATATTTTATCAGCAATATTTTACCTCCACGCTCTTGAATCTTCACAGTGTCTTCAAGCTTCACCTTCGGGCTCCACGCAAGCAGCAGTCTCTCACGCACGCAATGGAAGGAAGATAGAAAGAAATTACATATGATAAAGAACACTGGTGTTTTATAACACCACCTCTTTACTGTCGTGATCTTTTATTTGACCATGAGGAAGAGCATGATCGTTTCTTAATTATAGTGATTATAGTGTGGAATAATCACAGGTAACTGAAACTACTTGCAAACGGTGGTAGCTCGACGAGGCTTTGGTTACCAAGCGAGGCTCTTCACTCAGGCGGTGGTAGCTCAACAAGGATTTGGTTAAGTAGCTACAGCACCCCAAAGAACCACACCAACGCAGCCACACCAGGGTTCCACTGCACCACTCTCCACGCTGCATTCACCTCCACGCAGCAGCCCAGTTCTCCACGCAGTCTTCAGCATACAACGCAGGCTCAGTCACCTCAATCCTACCCCATTCCATGCTCAATATATGTAGGATACATATATTAGTCACAGCATATCAGTCCACGCAGATATAAACAGAAGGTCATTTCTCTTTAGAAAAGCTGCGCTAGAGGTCACATCTCTCTACACAGTTAATATTCTCCTCTAGACTGTGAAGAGACCACTATAAAGATTACCAGCAGCAGTGGTTTCCTTACTATGGAAGTTATTGCAGTAACCAAACTATGCCGAATTACAACCAACTTCAAGTTCAGCACTTTTGGGGTTTGTTCGCCATATCAGGATGGTGACAGCGATAGTATTAATGCTTAATCTTGTAGCAGGTCGTATCCCACCAGAAGAGAGCCCACAAAAAATTAGGGTTTAAGACAAATTCTAAACTCCCTCATGAAAACACAGCACAAGAATAACTCAGGATTAGGGTTAGGTATTGCATGCACGCAGAGACTGGATTTCTCATGCCACTGGCAGACTGATGGAGTAGGAAGTCTGGAAATGGGCTGGCAAGCAGAATGCCAGGAATGGGCAGACTGGAAACAGGCAGGAGTTATGGCAGCGCTCTGATACCACTTGTTGGTAATAACTCCCGATTGATTGTTATTCCAATGCAAATTCCTATATTTATACAAATCACATGGCGGTTGGGTTTCACCTTCCTCTCAGCCTGTTTGGCTTCCTACTATTTATTTATTTATTTATTTACATTATATAACCCTAACGGATTATATTCTAACATAAACGTTGACACTCACCCCATCAGAGGTGAGGAGGGACCTTCAAAGTATGTAAATAAATGATGATGTCACCATACCAAGTTTCCAAAGTCGATATGAGGAAGATATGCTCATCAACAAAAGAATATTCATGAACCTCTACCTCGTCCAATATAGGGAAATCCAACATGAGCTCCACAAAGACAAACGATTTCTTTGATTTTTCCAAAACAAATTCAAGATCGAACTCTTGCAAGATAACAACCTGTTTATTATATTTCCCCTCTATCATCTATCTGGTTAGGACAAACTGAAATGGATTGATATGAGCCACAACTGAAGTCTGGAGAAGTAGTATATAGTGTCTCAACCATTGAACCACATGAATGGTCTCTAAAGCTATCTTCTCAACATGGTTGTATCGAAGTTCAACATCAATCATGTTCCGGCTAAGATAGTAGAAAACATTCTCTTGGATCCCATCATCCTCTTGAACCAAAACCATTCCAGTCGTCTCTTAAGACGTAAGCACGTATAACAAGAAATCACGGTTGTAGTCAAGTGGAATAAGCATGGGGGTCGATTCCAAGGCTTTCTTCAATGCATCGAAATACTCTTGGGATCACTCATCCCAGATAAAAGGAGTGTCTTTCTTTAAAAGGTGCATGAAACCCTTGGTCAAATTAGCAAATTTGAAAACAAACCTCCGTAAGAGGTTAGCCATCCCTTGGAGGCTCTGAAGGTGTCTAATAGTGCACGGGGGAGACAATCGAATTATTTCCTCAACCTTAAGAGGATCGACCCTAAAACCCTCCTTAGAATCAAAGAATCCCAATAACATACCTACTTTTACATAGAAGATGCACTTCTGAGGGTTCAACTGAAATTTCATACCGGTGGCATCTCTCAAAAACCAAGTGCAAATGGTCTAGATGATCCACTCTCAAACAAGAGTGAGCAGCTAAATCGTCCAGATAGAATTCAATAATTCACTTAAGGTCATGAAAATAAAAGGTCTTCTCCTGCTGAAACGTATCTATGACGTTTTTAAGGCCGAAGGGAATTTACTAGTACGCAAAAGTACCCCAAGGAAAAATTAAATTTGTCTTGTGTTGGTCCTCGGGTTTGACTTGAATTTGATTGTATCCTAAAAAACCATCCATGAATGAAAATACCTCTCTTTCCGCACACTCATCAAAATCTTTATCAATGAATGATGTGGGAAACAATGTTGAGGGGGGCAAGAAAGAAAATAAAAAGGTAAGGTTCCCCTGCAATCTTTATCAAGAGGGTCACTTGACCTATCAATTCCCTTTAATGGAAAAATCCCAGAAGTTGTTGAAGCAACAACTTGTTGTCCTTAAGGATCCTTTTCCACAAGGAAAAAATGCAACTTCGAGTAATTAGAATAATGTCGGGGGCACTCAAGTACTATTAAATTGAGGACATAGATCTGTGGACAAACACAAAACTCACAAAATAGATCACACAATTTACTCAACAAAAGAAGAATGAAATAGTGCAAATTTGGCTTGCAGCTGTGAATGCTTTCATTAATCAAAAAATTAATCAAATAATAATTACAATGAAGTACAATGGCTTTAATAGCCACAAGCAATTCAAATACACATGATGAAATTCGAATTGATTAGACTCTACTTGATTGTAGGTAACTAAGACCTTGTCTAAATCACTATCGAAGGACTCAATGTGTCTAAACCATAACCAGAGTTCATCGGAGCTCTAAAACACAACTCAAGTGTTACATTCAGTGTTGACAAAGGATAACTAACTATGGTAGGTGGGAAATGTGCCCCTCCTGATTGTAGTCATGTAAACCTAGCACTAACTAAATGTAGAGGACTAGTACTAAATGTAACTGACTCCTAACTTAGCTTGACTAGTCATCAACTGAACTGAACTGACCTTGGTTGGTTTCGACACTCCGAGTGGCTCCTGAATTGTAGGGATTGGTCTAGGAGGCTCCTAAACTGATGCAATCAAGTGCAATGAATGGAAGTAGGCCTCAATTAGTGTTCCCCACACTTTATTAACTGAAACATGTGCCCCAATTAGGCCAAGTGGACCTAGTGGTGCTAGTGACTAAAAATATACTGGATGGACTCCCGGTTTAGACATGACTCCTGATTTAGACATATGACCAAATTGGACAAGGGAGTATTAATAATCCTAACACCCCCCTGAATGCTAACTTGGACAATCTGTGGGCCCTGGTAACTAGGACCATAGGTCACGCATTACATCAAGTAAAATAAAGTAACTGATTAATACAAGGAGCTGGGACAAAAACCACATGGGAAAAAATCCCCTCCTCTATCTAAGCAGGTAGAATCAGGTCTCAAGTTTGAAAAACTTGAAAATATTTTGCTGCAATATTCATCTCTGTGAGGTAGTGAAGCAGCATGCATGGTGTGTTGTGCACAAGTATTCTAGGGCCTAGCATGTAGACTTCTCCTTCTTCTCCAAAAATGATGATGGAAGGAAGGAGGAATGTAACCTTTGTCTCTTGCTAGATGAAGAGGTTTATGATCATATCCATTCTTATAAATGTAGTGATATTGAGCCCTTTCCATATAGCATCTTACAGGGAATCTATTGCATCTCTCTGAAGGAGGTAAGATTGCATGGCATAGCGCAAGGTCTTTCCTTTCTGAGTGTCAAGTGAGTTTCCAATCATCTTCCTAGCTTCCATTTTGGAAGTAGGGAATGAATCTAGATCTGAGTCACCCTGAATCTCAATCTCATAAACTGATAAAGATGGATCTGCAATACTAGTAGAAGCTGTAAAAGAAGTAGATGCAATGATTTTACCTTCCCTTGCAAGTGGCTGCTAAGAGTGCACTGGTTCTGAAGGAGGCATGAAATGTGAGAACTCATATGCTTTTGAAGCATGATTTGTAGCACCCTTTGCTATGATGCTCCCATTAGAGATATCTGTGATCTCCACTAAGTCAGGACCAAAGATCACTTGCTTTGGAGATCTAGTATGGGTCATCTGATAGACAGATAACAGGTTTGAATCTAGGGAGGGAACAAATAGCACATCTTTGAACCTTCCATGTTCAAGCTTGACAAATCCCTTCCCTTTTGTTTCGAATTTACTGTTATTTCCCATCTGAATACTAGGACCATCAAAGGACTGCAAATAAGAGAATGATTCTCTAGATGCATCCATATGGTTGGAATCTCCAGAATCAATGAGGAAGACATGTGCTAATGTGTAGCAATCCTTCAGTGCATGGCCTTTCCTTTGGTATTCTTCATCTTCTTCTTTAGAGTCATCCTTCCTTGCACTAGCAGGTACAAAAATGTTATGTTTCTTCAAAATAAAAGCCATTTCATCAAGTTGTCTTCTCATATAGGAGCTTTCTGAATGAAAGCCCCTTCCACACTAAGAGCAAAGGACCTTTCCTTTGCCATTCTTCTTGCTTCTATTCAAACTTGAAGGCTCTTTTTACTGCTCTTTCTTCATAGGGGACTCATCTATTTGCTTACCTTTGTCATTCACTACCTTATCTCCTATTGCAACTAGAGATAGATCTTTGGAAGATCGAATGATCCCCATTTGGATCCATTTATCATTCTTAGAAATAAGAGACTGGATGAAGGCATTAAGAGTGGGAATCTTTCAATTTGGAGTAGTAAGCCTAACTATATGGAAGGTGGATACAAAGACTGAGTAGTCTGCATTGAGCTTTGTGAGAATGGAAAGGATGAGTTGGTATTCATCCTTCTCCACTTTGCATTGCTTCAACTGATATATTAGGTTCTTGAACTTTGTGAATAATTCATTCAGTGATTTGAAGTTGGATGGATTAAGAGTGATCAGATCATTTTCTAGTTGATGGATCCTCATCTCATCCTTCTTATCAAATAAGGAGGCAAGCCTGTCCCAAACCTCCTAGGGGTCTTCAATCCTTGGATGTGGAGTCGAAGATCTCTAGAGATTGAGGAGAGCAAGTGTCCATGGGCTTCATCAAGCCTATTCAAGTACTTTTCTTTGTCATTATCTAAAGCTGGAACTGCCTCTGTTTCTTCTATGAGTCTGAAGAACTGCTTGGTGCGGAGAATTACCACCATGTCTTCCTTCCACTGGTGATAGTTGAAGGGAGTGGGAGGCTTTACTGGATGAGACATTTTGAATCTAGTAAGAAGGAATGAGCTGCTGTAGCGAATGCAGTGAGAAGAAATGGCTGCTTGTAGCGAATGCTGTAAGAAAAGTTGATAACATGTCACACAATCAAACATACAAATTAAGGTCGACAATCTGCACTTTTGGAATTTCCTTCACACCCAGCATAGTTGATCAAGCAAGCTTGATCAACAATTTCCTAACTTGGGATATTAAGTGGTAAATTCTCCGCTTTTGGTGCAATACTGGAAGGAGAAATTTGTTAAAAAAAATGATCCAGCTGGAGATTTAAGGAGGAGAGGTGTCTTGTCTGCCAAGGCTCTAATACCATATTAAATTGAGCACATGGATCTGTGGACAAACACACAACTCACAATTTAGATGACACAATTTACTCAACAATTGAAGAATGAAATAGTGCAAAATTGGCTTGCAGCTGTGAATGCTTTCATTAAGCAAAAAATTAATCAGATAATAATTACAATGAAGTACAATGGCTTTAATAGCCGCAAGCAATTCGAATCCACATGAGGAAATTCAAAATTATTAGACTCTACTTGACTGTAGGTAACTAAGACCTTGTCTAAATCACTATCGGAGGAATCAATGGTTAACTAACCTTGTCTAAACCATAACCGGAGTTCATCAGAGCTCTAGAACACAACTCAAGTGTTACATTCAGTGTTGACTAAGGCTAACTGACTGTGGTAGGTGAGAAATGTGCCCCTCCTGAGTGCAGTCATGTAAACCTAGCGCTAACTGAATGTAGAGGACTAGAACTTAGTGTAACTAACTCCTAACTTAGCTTGACTAGTCATCCACTGAACTAAACTGGCCTTGGTTGGTTTCAACACTCCCAGAGGCTCCTAAATTGTAGGGATTGGTCTAGGAGGCTCCTAAACTGATGCAATCAAGTATAATCGATGGCACTAGGCCTTAATTAGTGTTCCCAACACTTTAGTAACTGAAACATGTGCCCCAATTAGGCCAAGTGGACCCAGTGGTGCTGGTGACTAAAAATAGACTGGATGGACTCCTAATTTAGACATATGACCAAATTAGACGAGGGAGGATTAATAATCCTAACAAGTACTCCCCTTTCCAATCAATCTTACATCAACATGGTCCACTCCCAAACTTTGTTACAAACCCAAGATAAGAATTATGAAGCAGAGTCTTCACAGAAACACAAACAACCTGCTGATTCATCGACCCCTCTTTCAATTGAAAAATCTATTGAACCTATACCAAAAATACGAAAAGATGTTTTCAAGTAGACATACCACAATCCTAATGTGGGTTATTCCCCCAAATAATCAGTTGTGAGGATTTATTGCAAACCCCATGTCCTCTGTCCTCCTTGGAAGTGTTGCAAAGTTGTCCATCTCAACGAAATGCACTTTTGGTGGCCATCGGTATTACTGATTCTGTGAAAATAAAATCCAAGTTTGACTTATCTGATGTCAAGCCTTGCTTACCATATCACATTTACCTCCAAATTTAAGTAGTCCATGGTGGAAAAACCAATGGACAAACTCTTATATATGAAGGTGCATGTAAATTCGTGATGGTTGTTTCATGATGAAAATCTTTGGGCTCTTCGGAGTTGGTCCCATCAAACACATTACTAACCGCTCTTGAAGGAAGATCTTTACTCCCTCATGGTATACTTCCTTCTTTTGATATAGAATTGGTAGGAGAAATGGTTTCAATATAAGTTGAGGTTGTTGAAGCCCCTTCTGGACTACAATTTACTCTTGTGAAGGAGTTGTACATATGCCATGTGTGTTATTCCATCATCTGTCTTTTATGTTCTGATTTTCTCCTGTGGAGGGAATCTAGTGACTATTGACCAATTTTATTATACATGGAAAGGTTGTACAAAGGCATCGGAGTCTAATGTTCCATTAGAGGAAATTTCAACTCAAAACGGGCCTTCTAAGGAAAGTTAATAAAATAATATTTATTAATTTTGGAGGAAGAAAAGAAAAAACTACTTTTTGTTCGTATTTTCAACATATCTCCCTATGTTTTTACTCAAATTTTGATCGCAAGAGATCCTTGGATGCATAATTAAATTACACACCCAACGAGTATGCACTCGGCATACTTCTGATAGGGTCCTCTTCCCCCAAAACAAGAAATACCTGAAAAAATGTGATCATTATGTCATCATCACATTTTTCAGGTATTTCTTGGTTTTGGGGTAGCAGGGCCCATAAAAAGTATGTCGAATAGGTACTCGTTGGATGCAAAATTTAATTCTTCATCCAACGAGCTCGCCCAATCAAAATTTGAGTAAAAACACAGGGCGATATATCGAAAATACGAACAAAAAAGTAGTCTTCTTTATGATACCTATCCCCAAATTTATATTAAAAAATTGTTTGAGAGGTGCTCCCTTTTTGAATTTTAAAGCATTTGTATTTTCTAATACATGATGACATGGAATTTGTATTATTTTTTAAAGGCCCATTTTAAACTGAAATTTCCTCTAATGCTTTGATCAATCAATCACGTCCGAAAATTGAAACCCTAAGAGTTGGGATGTCTACATCATTGATGGGCACTTTTGATTTTCTCTCTCCTATTAATGTTCTAGGATCGACTAGTGTACAAAAAATTGTTTGTACAATTGTATATAGGATCGATCCACAAGTTCTCCCATCACAAGACAAGCCTAATGTTCCCTTATAGTAGTATAAATAACTTACCAAGCTTTAGTTGATGGAATTGTTGATACCCTCTTGACTCCTTCCGTCTTAGAGGAGCTAGAGGAGGCCTATGTATCTACATGGGTAGTGAACTCAACCTATTCACATGATTGCTTGGATATGGCTTTTTTGTCTAATGAATCCATTTTGGAGGCAATGATAGGACCCAGAAAATTATGTGAAGACTTACATCATAAGTCATATTTCCCACCAGAGTTAAGCAGGATTGAAAGTTCTGAGTCCCATGTGAGATTAAGTGAAGGTGTTAATCAACCTGTAAATTCTTTGCTAGCGAAAGGAGTGTTTGCCTAAAGAAACATTGGAAACATGTCTTCCATTATACCCATCAACATATCCACTAAACCTGATGTCGTAGAGAATGTTTACATCGGTGCAAGTTCTTCACCTAAAGAAATTTCCACTTATAAATCTTTATTTAAGGAGTTTCACGATGTCTTTTCTTGGTATTACGAGGAGATTCCAAGCATACATTCATCCATAATATATCATGAAATAAGAACATACCCTAATGTCAAACATGTTCCACAAAATATGCTTCCAGTGAATCTGCAGAAAGCGGTATCCATTAAAGATGAAGTGGAAAAATGATTGAAAGTTGGTTTCATATAACCCATATCTTTAATAGAATGGGTATCCAACCTAGTCCCAGTGGACAAGAAGCAAGGAGCTATATGTGTCTACATGAACTTCAGGTATTTAAACAAGGCATGTTCTAAATATAACTACCCCACACCTTTCATAGATCAGATAATTGATGCATGTACTAGTAGAAAACACTTTTCCTTTATGGATGCCTTCTCGAGATATACTCAAATCCAAATTAAACCAGAGTACCAACATAAAACAGATTTCATATGCCCCTAGGGGACTTTCTCATATAAGAAGATGTTGTTTGGATTCAAGAATTTTGATGCCACTTCCCAAAGGGCTATGAATTTTTCTTTTCATGATATAAAGCATATTGTCGAACCTTACTTAGATGACCTTCTAGCCCATTCTGGGAAAATAAAAGATCATCTGGAGCATCTACATTTGGTGTTTCAAAGGTATTGACATTATAAGATTCTCTTAAACCCCCATAAGTGTTTCTTTTGTGTCAAATTAGGGCGATTTTTAGGTTTCATAGTCTCCAAAATAGGTATTAGAGTCGATCCATTAAAAGTCGAGGAGATTCTCAATATACCTTCTCCTCGAAATATCCAACAACTTTAAATTCTATAGGGTAAGTATAACTTTCTCAGACGATTCATTGTGAATTATGCTAATATAATGAAGGGTTTCATGCACTGGCTGAAAAAAGACACCCCATTTATATGGGATGAATCAGCTCAACAGTGTTTTGAAGCCTTAAAGAAAGCATTGCTATCAGCCCTGTTGTTGCGCCCACCAGATTACACAAAGGATTTTATATTGTTTTTGGACGCATAAGACTCTACGGTTGGGGTAGTGCTAATTCAGGAGGATGACAAGATACAAGAACACGTCATCTACTATCTAATTTGGGTGTTGGATCAACCTGAACTTAGGTATTCACACATCAAGAAGTTGGCCCTAGAAGCAGTATATGTCATTCAGAGGTTACGTCACTATATTACTCAAGACAACTACCGTAGTAGCAGATGTAAATCCATTTCAATATGTCTTATCCCAATGTATTTTCGGAGGAAAGTTCAAAAAATGGATTGTCATAATCCAAGATTTGGATTTGGATTTCCATTCTTCCAAAACGTAAAAGTATTTAGTATTTGTGGAACTTATCTCCAAGTTTCCTAGTCATGAAATTATGATAATGGAAGACAAATTTTTTCTTGATGAAAATATCTTCCTAATTTCAACTAATGATCCTTGGTACGGAGATATTCTCATATATCTCTAGACTTTGAAATTTCATGTTACCTTCTCACAAGAGGAGTAACGAAAGTTGAAAATAATTGCTAAAAACTACCTCATTATCGTAGACACTTTGTACATGAGAGGGTTATATTCTATTCTACGTCATTTCCTCACTCATGAGGAGGCCGAGTTTGTCCTAAATGATTCTCACAGCGAAGCATGTGAGGGTGATTTATCTCGGTTAGCCATGGCTCAGAATATCTTATGTGTCGATTATTTAGGTCCCCCCATCTTTAAGGATTGTGTGGAAGTTGTGAAACAATGTCATCCATGTCATCTTTACACCCAGAAAATGCGGTCACATATCGATCCTCTACATCCCATCATCACGGTAGGACCCTTCACCAAGTGGGGGATAGATTTCATGACCTCCAACCCAGTATCTAGCTTGGGGTACAAATACATCATTGTCATTGTAGACTACTTTACGGAGTGGGCAGAGGAAATGCCTACCTTTGAATTCAATGGTGAGACAACAACATATTTCACTTTTAACCAAATTATTGCTAAGTGCATCATCCCAAAGAACATTGTCATAGACCATGGTAGTCACTTTCAAAATAGAATGATGACTGATTTGACTACGTTTCTAGGGTTTAAACAAGACCACGCGTATTCCTTTTACCCATAGGCGAATGGCCAGGTAGAAGTTGTTAATAAAACATTAAAGACCATTCTAAAGCAGGAAATTAATGAAATTAAATCAAATTGGCATATTATGTTGTATCTTGCACTTTGGGCATATCGAACAATAGTTAATACTGCTATAGGGTTCTCCCCTTTCCAACTCATTCATGGAGTGGAGGCAGTTATACCAGTTGAATGCGAGATATTGTCTCTCAGCATTGCAATCCATGTGCTACCTGAGAATTCAGACATAGAAGAATGTCTGGTGAATCTAGAACACCTAGATGAACAACAAATATATGTGTTAACAAAAAATGAAGTACACAAAGCATAGGTCAAAAACCAATATGACAAAGCGGTCAAACCTAGGGTTTTTCCTAAACGTGAACTTGTCTGAGTCTATGTTCAGGATAAAGAACCCCTAAGGGAAGGAAAATTCAAATTGATGTGGTTAAGCCTATACGTTGTATAGAAGGTCTTAAAGAAAGGTGCTTATGAATTGGTTGATTATGATGGGAGCAAGTTTCCTAATCCCCGCAATGGGATATACCTAAAGAAGTATTACGCTTAGTGCTTATGCTTTTTGTTGTACTATAGTTGTATAAATTTGTAAATATTTATAACTTAATTAGTGTTTCTTATGTAGACTTGGTTTTTTTCAGATGTATGTGGAATGGTTCGTAGGATTTGTTGATGGCGCAAGCCGTCACACTTGAAATCTGGCTTCAGCCGCTTGGGTCATTTATGCATCGATAGGACCACTAGTTTCCTCGGGTGGAGCTTGTTTAGGTCCTGCAACAAACAATGTGTCCAAATACAGTGTTGTTATTGAACTCTTAAGGGATTCTATTGGGAATGGTATTACCTATCTCGAAGTTAGAGTAAACTCCTAGTTAGTGGTCTCTCAGAGTAATGGAGTGTACCAAGTGAGACATCCTACTCTATTACGTCATTTTTTGAGAATTAGGCTACTTACAATACATTTTGAACACATTGTATACAATCACATCAAAATACAAAATAGGATAAAAAAAATCATGGTGATAATAACTACGGATGATCTGCAGCCTCAGCTTCCTACACCACAACCTCTCGGTAACATAGAACAACCCTAGATGCCCTCCGCAAGATTCGTAACCAGAGGGAGATACCCCCACTACATGCTCCCACATGGCCATAGGGATCCTCTCCATCCTCAATGTCAGAACATCATGGGTAATCCTAGTTAGCTTTCCCTCTACAAATTGAAGTATAACTTCCCCACCATCTCTGTCTATCAGTCATTGGTAGGTCCTGGGGTGACCATATGGCTGAACATGACCAATATCTACATCAGATAACATGACTTAGACTCGCATAGAATACATATGTATATATACACTTAAAAAAAAAAAAAAAATTATAAAAATTAAAATTAAAAACTCACCCATCTCTCACAATGCACCTCCTAGAGGAAGAACCAGCACTGGATCACCACAAAAATCTAAACCTACATAGGGGAACTGATTGAAGGAAAGCGCTTTCCTACCCCACCATGCATAAAATGCATCATCAAAGGAACACAAAACCCCACTTTATGATCCTAGGATCACATGGAAGTCTCGCTCTAGGACTCAAAGCGGGCACCCACTCAAATAAGAAAGTTGTAAGGATGCAAGAATACCCAAATTTTTTCTTCTTCCCCAACTTGCAGTCAGATAGTTATTTCTTCATGTTCATCACTATTCTAATGCACTAGTTAAAGACCACACTCTGTAGACATTCGACTTCTAGATGCATGTGGTTCTTCATTGCTAAGTGTAATGTACCTACCACTCGGGTGATGGTACTCACAATAAACTTCAGTGGTAAACTTGTTACCTGGGCAATTGGTATTTGTGTGTCTGACTTTTGTGTACCTGGAAGAAAATAGGTGTTCACGTAGTCTTGTACACTCAGTGGGTCACCCCCACATCCAGTTCCACTCAAACTCAATGGTGCTCCCTTATGAGATAAACCAATAATGAAATATGTCTTCAACAAGTATTTCTAGTGTCTTTCCCTGGACATCGAACATATCTTTCTCAGGATCCCATAATTGAACCATATGGCATATTTGGGGTGTGAAATTTTTTTAACAAACCACATCTTCTAAGGGCATATAGGGTCAATGGATATCCCAATTCTACTCTATCCATGTGCTCGTGTTCTCTCTCCCTCCATTGTAACACCATGATTCTTGCAAAATGTCATTTTTTGGCCATTAGAAGGGTAAAATACCATATTCGCAGAAAATGTGATTGTTTAGTTATAATGGTGCATACCATTCGCATTTTACATGTTGCATACCTGCAAATACTTTGTGTATTAATGAGTTTGCAATGGGATACCCGCGGTTCCCGCGTGGTTCCCTTGAAACCTTGCCAAAAGGACCAAATTTGCACCAAAAATAGAAATAAAAGGCATAAATTGGAAGCTAAGGAAGAGATGGTCTACCTACAACTCATGGTTTGAAAATTCGCCCATCAGTTGGCTTATACAAAGTGTTTGATGTTGAGGGAAATTTTGCACTATATATGGTAAAAAAATAAAGGAATTGTTTTTTAACAAACCAAATGAACTATTTATAGTAAAAATTTGAAAATTTTACGCACTTTGAGATAGTTTGGTCAATGTTTTCACTATTTTGACTAATATTGGTTGTTGTTTTACCTAGTTTTTCAGGTGATGAGTAAAATTGAAGTATATTATCCCACCATATAGCATAGGATTTGGATTCCCTTGCATTTTGAATTGACACCTTATACCTTTGCAAACCCTAGAATCTCTTTTCTTATCCACGGATTGTGATCTACAACCCTCCTTTTTCTTCAAACATCATTGTTATTTCATGGATTAGAGACTTGCTAACATGGGAAACCCTATCTAGAACACTTATTTTCATATTGGTGCCCGAGTCGCATGTTACTAGGTGGCATGAGCCTTCATAACTATTTTTACACAAAGACGAGCCTCATACTCTCTCTATTATTGACTACGCTTTGTCATAAAGCTATAATCATATGTAGTTATCTTCAATATCTGGCCCTAACTCCTTAAAATTGACTAGATAGCCGAGTTATTTTTTCTTTCGGACTCATTAAAGGAAATGAAGGATCATCTATATCGGTATAAGTTTAGCCCTTTTCTGGAACATATGGATTACTTACGAAAAAGGAATGCTCTAGTGCACTATGGCTAGAAGAGTATCTTCAGGTATAGATTTATCTCTTTTTTGGGCCTTGCAGACTAAATTCAGGAAAAATGAACATGTTTAAGCTCACTTTTTATTTTTCATGCTCTGGATTAAACTATGAAAAATATTTTGAGCATTCTTTATGTCATTGTCATGCTCGTTAAACTTCAGTACAAAGCATCAAGTTTATTTTTGTTTTTCCCATTCTCATAAATAAATGGAGCATTACAAGTGATATGGCATTCCTTCACACTCATTAAACCAAGGCTATATGCTTTATTTTGAAGGAGTGTCGGTTTGGTGACAGTTTACCCCTTTTTCGGACCTTGCCAACTAACTATGGAAAAATTATACCTTAGTTCTTCAGAAGCTAAGAGAGTTATCCTTTGGATTGTTTTATACTTTTTCGGACTCAAGAGACTAACTTTACGAAAAAGCACCCCCCTATATTATTCTTTGGAGTTTTTAGACCCTCAAAACTATGAAAGAAATGACGAGCATCCACTAATTTGGGCTCGTAAAATCCACGAATCAGTGTTATATGAAGCAATATTCTCTCTTTTCTTCAAGATTGCTAAAAAAAGAAAGAAAGACTCGAATTTAATTTCTTGGACTAATTAAAACTTAAAAGGAAGGAAAGAAGGAAACACTCTCTTTTGTATCTAGTTTGGAATCAAGTCCCTTGAAGAAAGCACTGGTTTGAGTCCCTCATTACTCATGTTTCAGTTTTTCACTTCCTAGTTCAAATCACCCTTTTGAGTCATTATTCCTCCATTGTTTAATTCTCCTAACTACATGGGGAATATGTTAATGTCTCCTACATTACATATTGGTCTAGTTATTTCCCTTAAATTTTAAAGTTTCCTTGGGTCATCTCAATGTCGTGCTCAATGTTCAAATATCCCTACCCTCCGTCTGTTCACCTTGGTCCCTATCCGTTTTATCTCTGAGATTATCCTGTGTACATCTTCACTTATCCCGTCTACCAATTACTCTGATGACTTGTTGAAGGATTCATTGCCTTCTTCTTCACATATGGCTTCTGATTTGCACCTACTACAAAAAGAAGACCTAGAGTTTCAAGTTAGTACCTCAGGATCCACTTTACATCTTAGTGGACTCCTTTACATTGGTTTTCAGTATAAATTATTAACTAATATTCCAATGGTATGCTTCCATGTTCGACTGCAGCCAACCTATTCAAATGGTAGGATTCATACTGGTTTCTATGGATTTGGATGAAGACCTTAGGTTTAATGCCTCTATAACCTAAGTTGCACAAGATTGTGCCATTCATGGTTACATTTTTTCCAGCAATTGAAGATCTATCAGTGTACTTATGTGGCTTAGATCCACCTTTGTAAATCATGCGTGGCCTTGTAGCATGTATCATATGATGTATCTTGTAAAGGACCTAGTCTTCCTAATTATTGAACATGGAATCCTCAGTGATGATTTTGTAAATGAACTCATTTTTTCTGTTTCAGATACTTCTCTACAGCCTTGATTTTAAATCATCTGAACAAAAAATTGTAATGTATTTCGGTCATCCTTACCCTCTGACTTGTTGATGTATTTGTAACTTCAGAATGTATTCACTTGTACATTTCATATATTGTATTTCATTGGTCCACAATGATCCTATCGGGATAATCATCAATGTAACAAAGTCATGTAAAGTCAATAAGGTTAACCCTTCATTGTAAGTCATGGCAATAGTCCCCACAATTGAGTTGAGGTTAACCCTCCTTGCTGATCAAGGGGGAAAAGTCCCCACAGTTGAGGGCCACTAGGGTTATTAGAGTCTCCTAGAGATGTCAGCCCTGTTAAGTAATTTTCAAGTCATAAACTAGTATAAATAGAGAGTGAGACTCTCTATTTGACACACACGCTCACTCAATTGGGGCGCATGAGTGAGAGAGGAAGTGTTGCACAAGTGAGATAGATCAGCTGTCGGAGATCATCTTTATGTTTTTCCGATTTTACTTTTGCTACTAGTGCTCATTCTTTCCCTGAGGAAGTTGTAGTGTTTTCTCCTTTATGGTTTCCCCGAGGAAAATTCTTTTTATCTCTTGTCTCTTCTGATTATTGATATGCATGTTATTCTCTCAGATAAGATCCTAAGATCATATTACTTAAATGATAAAAATATAACATGGTATCAAAGCTAACCTGAGAAGAAGACATTGTGTAGCTACAAAAGCTAGGCTTCTTACTTTTTAGGTCTCTCTCCACAATCCATCAGCAAAAGGAGTCTAAGCTAAGTCTCCATTGAAGGGCGCATCTTTCTGTCGAAGTAAAATTTGACTCCAGGCATTTTTAGTTTCTGCATCGAGAAATTGGGGCTTTTCACAGAAGTGAAACTTTTTAGTGAGGCCAGCATAGGATTGCTCTCCTCCTCAAAATATAAATTTAGAGAACAAGGTTTAGATTTTTGGTTGGGTAAAACTCCAGGAAATTCAAACCCTAATTTGACCCCGGGCCTGAAAAAAACCTAAAATACTAAAACTAGTAGTTTTGGTACATTCTCTATATCTTGAGATTGGAGAAGGCTCAGGAGCCGAAATTTTCATAGGCCAAAGCTAAAATCCTGATGTGCCTTGTGTAAAAATTTCAGTCATATTCCCTATATTCTTGGAGATATGATTTCTCCAAATCAGGGTTCTAGCCTCTCCCAAGATTCATCCCTAAACAGGACACCTATGGAGAATTGATATATCTTGGGCTACAAAGGTTAAAATTCAATTTTGCAAGATGTTCCAAATAGGACACAGACTTTACTTTATATGGTAAACGTTTCATACCCAGAAGGTGAAATAGTGACACATGGAATTCCGCACAAGTGTGGTTTGCTGAACAGTCCTAAAATAAGTCAATGTGGGAAAACTCTCATAAGTCCCAATTTGTGAACCCAATTATGGTGAAAACTATGTTGTTGGAAAGAGGGAATAATATATTACCTCAGTAAAAAAAATTAGAGACATAGGAGAAGTACTTATGGAGATACCGCAGAAACAATATCAGGCATTTCTACAAAGGAAATTGGAAAACTAGGGCTTTCTGTTCTGGGAGCTTCCCTCCACTGTTTTAAAAAAAGGAGTACATTGGATAGCTCGCCTTGAAGAGGCCCATATTTCTATCCAATAAGATATGAAATATTCCAAGTTTTGAAAATTAGGGTTTCTCTACAAACCCTAGATCAGCCAGATCCAAAACCAGGACAGACACCTCAAATTAGTAAGATCTAATCTTTTGTTATTTACATTTGAGGTTCTCATTTCAAAATGACCTATCACACCAGCTTGATGACAAGCTTGGTGAAGCTGAAAAATTCTGAGCATGGAAGTATACATTTTCATTGGTTCTTGAAGAAAATGAATTGGACACCTACATAAGTGGATAGGTTCCATTTCCAGAGGAAGATGAGGCTAAAGCCTTACACAAGAAGAACTTGGTCAGGGCCAAGAAGATCATTGTTGATTCAATCAAGCATCACCTTATACCACAAGTGTCTTCCCTAAAGACACCTAAAGAGATGTTTGATTCCTTGACCAAGATATTTGAATGGAAGAACATAAATTATAGAATGTGAAGATCCAGAATAGAGAGACCATACAGTCATACTTTACAAGGGTCTCTCAAATCAAAGAACAACTTGAAGCGATAGAAGAAGTGGAGAATGCATAATTTTTTATAACCACCTTGAATGGCCTCCCAGGATCATGGAATTCATTCATTCGAGGAATGTGTGCCAGAAGGAAGTGATTACCTTCAGCAGACTCTGGGAGGAGCACACACAAGATGAAGCTCGACCCATAATAAGAGAAATAAAAGATGGGACCAAGTGAAGATCAAGCTCTAATGATTCAAAGAAGATCCCTCAAGCAATGAGGAATATGAAGAACTCAATTCTTGAAGAAACCTCTTATCCATCTTAGAATTTGGATAAGAAATGATGATGTCATGAATGAAGAAGATGATGAAGCAGAAGTCTCAAGAAGGATTCTACCCACGAAATGAATAAAAGATAAGTATTAAATTTGTTATTTCATGATATTGTTTTGTTATGCATTTGTTTAGATTCAGTTTATGTGTTATGCATGATAGAATGTTTGCATTAATGACAGTATACTACTAATATGCATGTGATGGGTAAGTACCTCATGATGCTATACAACTATCCATTGCTACTTATCTAGAATGAAACCTCTTTGCTGACATATTAGATTAGTGCACAATCTCAATGATGTCTTGGTAGAGATGGAAGGCATCTAGAATTTTTCTGTGAGATATGGATGAATGTTGTATTGGCTAAAATAGTTGCATGATCATATCTTTATGCATAATAATTTTCCATTATGAATATGCCTTATGAAATGTTTCTAACCATATAACTAATGCATTTGACTTGTAGGAAAGATCATGTATAATCTCCTACAATAAAATAAGGATGAGACTTATTCCAAAGAACAAGTGACAACAGTTCGATAAATAATACAAGATGAAGAATAATGTGACGATACCTTAAAAGAAAGAAAGAGGTCTTAGACATATTGTAGTTATGTGACACTGTTGAGTGACATCATTGATGCAGAACCTTCCAGCTATGAAGAAGTAGCCAAGAAGAAAGGGAAGGATAGTACCAGTTCAAGAAGAATGATGTCTTGGATGCAGTATCGAGACCTGAAGGAGAGTCCGTAATGACTTCCATATAAATCTACAAGATCTAGCATGCAGTAGATGGCAACATCATGGGGTACAAGGAAATATTCTTAGCATGAGGCTTCTCACTTAAAGAAGGCATAGACTACGAAGAGACATTTGCAGCCACTATAAGTTAAGACACATGATAGGAAGACTCATGTGTGCAAATTAAATAAGGCCTTGTACAAACTCAGAAGGAACCCATGGGATAACACATACATGAGGAGCTTGAAGATCACCTGGAGTGATGAAGATCTTAACCTTTGCTAAAAGGTTGAATATGAAAACCTATAGAGGATGACAAGCTCATACAGTGGTGCGAGAAGAATATTTTCAAGATAGAGGATCTTGGTATCTAGTGACCCTAGATGGATACATAGAATATTAGTAGCAGAGGAAGCTACTTGTCACTCTAGTACATAATGTTTCAATACATAGAGTACGAAAGTCAGAGGGAGAATGATGCTCCATTTTAGAAGGAGTGACTGCAGAAGATCTTGAGGTTCGACATGGTACGACAGGATGGACAACCTACTGATGGCTCTAGTATTTACTGAGAGTAAAGCGGATTCCAACCTTTACTTCAAGGTTGAAGGTGGAAGACCAGTTATGCTCCTGTTATATGTCGATGACTTGTTCCTAAAATAAAATAGGAACTCATTAAAGTTGCAAGAAGGAGACTTGCTGCCGAGTTCGAGATGAAGGACTTGGATATGGTGCACTACTTTCTAGGCATGGACGTGTGGCAGAATGCGGATGGAATCTTCCTGGGACAAGGGAAGTATGTAGTACAGATCCTAAATAAGTTCGGGATGATGGACTGTAAGGCCATGACCACACCTATGGAATCAAATCTGGAGCTATTGAGTGATGCTTCATTAGATTCAGTTGATGCCATGATGTATCGTTAGATGATTGGGTCATTGATGTACCTAATGAATACGAGACCAGATATTCTCTTTGCTATGAACACATTGAGCCAGTTGCTTATAAATTCGAGACATGTTCACCTGATTGCTACAAAGAATATTCTGAGGTACCTAAAGGGTAAATTTGAGTATGGGATCAAGTATGATATGAATCATAAGATTAACCTAGAGGTTTATGTGGATTCGGATTGGGAAGTGCCATTGATAGGAAGAGCACTTCAGGGTTCTGCTTCAGTATGGGATCAGGTGTGATCTCTTATTTTAGTAGGAAGGAGACTTGCATGGCGCTGAGTACAGCCGAGGAAAAATATGTTGTCACTTGCTCGACTACTTGGGAGAGAGGAGAATTGAAGCTCTAGTTTGTGATACAGATATAGATCTCTCGAAAGATGGAGTTCTAGCATAGCCAGTGAGAGATGTTGTATGAGCATAAAATCCTGGTGAAGCTCATAGGTTTCTCAGACGTAAATGGTCCTGTAGGTTGTCCTTGGATGTAATCGGTCCTGGTGAAGCTCGCAGGTTATCCTTGGACATAATCAACCCTGATGTGATTCTATGATAGGAATGACTAGAGTGAAGTTTGAGTACTTTAGAAGAGAAGCTTGGTGTTCTCCAGATCGAGGTTCCCTCCTAAGGGAAGTGATGAGTCCATGAACCCTTCTGACATGAATGTTGGATGTGTTCCTCTCATGGCCAAATGTAAGTGCAGAGCCCTTCTAACATGAATGTTGGATGTGTTCCTCTCATGGTCAGATGTAAGTGCATATCCCTTCTAACATGAATGTTGTATTTGTTCCTCTCATGGTCAGATGTAAGTTCAGAGCCCTTCTGACATGAATCCTGGATGTGTTCCTCTAATGGTCAGATGTAAGTGCAAAGCCCTTCTAATCGAGATAACGGAAGCGGTGATGATGATGATATAGTGATGATCTAGCTTTGATTATGATCCAGTGATGATCCAGCTTTGATGATGATCTAGAGAAGAAGACTTGTGTTGATGAATTCTGTCTAGAGAATACCTTCCTATTTAAGAGGGAGTGTTGATATATTTGTAACTTCGGAATGTATTCACTTGTACATTTCATATATTGTATTTCATTGGTCCCCGATGTTCCTATCGGAAAAATCCTTAATGTAACAAAGTCATGCAAATTCAATGAGGTTAACCCTCCATTGTAAGCTGAGGCAATAGTCCCCACAATTGAGTTGAGGTTAACCCTCCTTATTGATTAGGGGGAAAAGTCCCCACATTTGAGCGGAACTAGGGTTATTAGACTCTCCTAGAGATGTCGTCCCTAGTAAGTAATTGTCAAGTCAGAAACTAGTATACATAGAGAGTGAGACTCTCTATTTGACACACACACTCACTCAATTGGGGCGCATGAGTGAGAGAGGAAGTGCTGGAACAAGTGAGAGAGATCAGCTTTCGTAGATCATCTTTATGTTTTTCCGGTTTTACTTTTGCTACTAGTGCTCATTCTATATCTGAGGAAGTTGTGGGGTTTTCTCCTTTATGGTTTCCCTAAGGAAAATTATTTGTGCCTCTTGTCTCTTTTTATTATTGTTGTGCATGTTATTCTTTCAGATAAGATCCTAAGATCATATTTCTTAAATGATAAAAATCTAGCATGACCTCATACATTAGGAAGCATATGTCATACAGTGAAATGACACTTTTCCATCCGATGAATGACATCCAATATACCGTTCCACAAAAGGAAACCATGGAATGAAGTAACCAAAACCCTATAGCTGACTTGGATCCTTAATAAAATTTGATCACTCCAACTTCAACCATTTTTCTCTTAATCTCATCATGTATTCACGACTTTCCTTTGAGCAACTGACGTGCTATTCACGGGTCTTCCATGTACAACCCGCGTATTCTCAATATTCATGAGTTTCCTTAGGGAAACCTACGATTCACTCGTGAGATGCTCCATATGAATCCTCAAATTCCATTAATAATAGTTAATAAATAAAAACATGATTAACTAGGGGCAGTGGGATTGATTTGGAAACTTCCCCAACTTTTCCAACCATCCTAAGCCCCAAATTCCTTCCTCACAAGCAACTATAAAAAGAGGAGAATGGTATGAGGAAAGGGGACCAACTTTGAAGCCAAATTTATGTTGGAGGATTCCATAGAGAGAAGGAGCTTGGTCAAACAAGAGTATTTGTCACATGTTTCCAAATCTCTGATAATAAAGATTGTTTTTCCTTCCATCAATGTCTTGATATTTGCTTCTAATGTTATGAGCAATGATCTAGGTTGTAATTTGTTTTGAATGCAATCATTATATGTTCATATCTAATTTTATATAACAATTGAAGATACTTTGAATAAAAGGAAATATTTGTTGCAGGTACTAAAGATTGGAAGCAAAGGAGCATTGGAGAAGAAGAAGAAAGCTAGGATCAACCATCATAAACAGGGTACATATTCTCTTTCTCTTAATCTCTAATCTATGCTTGTAAGACCCTAGTTGTTTGATAGTAGAACACATTAAGTTGGTGGCCTCTAAACCCCCATCCATAAGGTAGATTATCCCTAAAAATAGGTGAACCACGTTATATATCTGCCTCTTTTGTAGTGTTTTAATGTTTGCATATTGTTTATTGTTTATTGTTATTTCTCTGTGATCATGTTTTTCTAAGAATTGCTATCAGAGCCAAAAGGTCTATTTTGATAGTAAACTCATAGGAAAGAAGGGTTCCTAGACCGAGTGGTAGCAATGGAAGAAAAAAGAAACTTTAGGGTCAATAAATTTAATGGCCAAAAATATGAGTTATGGAAGATGAAAATGGAGAACTATCTGTACCAGAAGGATCTATACCTACCATTGGGCAAAAAAATTTAAAAAAAAAACAGTGAATATGAAGGACGAAGAATGGGAGTTTCTTGACAGAAAGGCACTGGAAATAATACAGATGTGCCTGGATTTGTCTGTGGCTTTCAATATCTCAAAAGAAAAGGCAACAGAGGGTGTAATGAGTGCATTGGCTAAGTTGTATGAAAAACCTTTGGCTACCAAAAAGGTATGTTTAATGAAGATTTTATTTAATATGAATATGCCAGAAGGTGGATCTGTTGTTGACCATTTAAATGAATTTAATACACTTACTAGTAAGCTAAGTTCCATAAAAGTAAACTTTGAAGATGAGGTTAGGGCTCTTCTAATATTGTGCTCATTGACAAAAAGATGGAACGACTTTGTTGTGGTTGTGTTGCTGCAGCAACTATTAACCCAAAAACAATTTGCACTTTGTAGGACCCCCTTTGATTTTTTTAGCTTTTTTCTACTAAGACTTTTTGAGCTTTGAAGTCCTTCACTCATGAATTGTTTTCACCCTGAAGAAATTCCAAAAGTTAGTTTTTTACTCTAATGCAAAAAGTCTTTTTGACCCACAACAACGGATGAGTCTTCATGTTTGATCCGCAACAGCGGGTGAGTTTAAATGTTTATCCGAAGTGGCAGATGGATTTCGATTTTTGACCCACTATGGTTGACGGTTTTTTAAGTTGGAGCCACAACAGCAGTTGGTTTTTTATGCACATTGTTTGTTTTGTTTCATCCATTGTATCTAATTTTTTTGCGAGAATTGAGCCGCAACAATGGGTGGATTCTATTTTTGGATCCGCAGCAGCGGATGCTTTTCATGAGCGGGGATCGACATATGTTTATCTGATACATTGGAATACTTCTAGGGTTTGTGTTTCAATGGAGGGTGGGTTTTTAGGTTGAGTATCGGAACGTTTTTCTGATTCTTATGACCCGCTACATCGAATGATCGTTCACTTTTCTGCTACAACGGAAAAAATAATTCTCCTTGCCCGCTCGATATTCACCTTGATTTTATTGAGCCCTCTACATCGGAAGCATTGACATATTCAAGCCCCCACGGTGGATGTCTTTTAAAGTATTCCTCCGATGATGTTTGTCTACCGAAGCCGTAACTTACATCGGATGTTTTGCCGAGATGTGAGCCGATAGTAGCGGTAATGTTGGGAGGTTTGAGCTATCGCTAACGAGGTTCTTTTCACCTTGAGTTTATTTTGGTCCTCCGATGCACTATGTTATTGGCACCAACGAAGTTTGTTTCACGTGTGCAGAGTTAAGTACTCAATACCACATTTAGTGGTTTTACCCGTTGTTTTTTATATATTTTCCGGAGAAAGGGTAATTACCATAGTTGTTGTCGATTGTGAGCACGTAAAAGCTAGGGGTTTCTATTTTATCCCATTTTTGGGCATCCATTGTGATTTGGTGGAATTGACATCTGGAAGGTCACATGGTGTGTTGGATGCCACATCTACGACTACCATGGAGCCCAACCTATCAAGTATTTTTTTTTTCGTTTACTTTCTTTTGATTGGCAGGTTGGTTGAGATTGCAACCGTCGGTTTTCGATACGCCATGCAGGGATTTTGGTTATCAATTTTTTTGGTTTTAAAAGAGCTCTCTCCTTGCCTTTGTCGTTTTAGAATATTTTGTTTTAATTTTTGACCTAGTTGGGGTCACTCAACCTGCTCCCATTAATCCTTGTTGTTTTCACTCTGATGCATTTCACCCACAGGCTTGGCATACAATGATGATTTTCGAGCAGCCCGAGCTTTTTCTCAACCTTGGTCTTACCTAGTTCTTGATCCTGTGTAGTGATAGCAGTTTTTTCGAATCAAGCGATCCTTTTAGGTTTTGGTTACTTTACCTTATCTCCTCGTAGAGGGATTTTGACCCCGATGGTTAAATTTAGGGCATCACCGCCTTTTAGCCTCTATGTGCTACCACAACAAGATTTGAACCCAAAATTCGACGTCAAAATCTGACATTTCATACAAATGTGTCGGACAGTAATCACTGAAAAGAATGGCAATCAAAAAGCTTTTATAGCTCCGTCGAATATCTAACACATCAGGCATCGGATATTCAACCCCTCGAGTGTCGAATATCCAACCCTTGAGCGTCAGATATCCGATGGTATGGTGACGAATATCCGATGATCTATGGAACCAATAGTGTCGGATATCTGATGTTATGTGTAGGTTTTTAAAAAAAATAATGTAAGGTTTACATGATTTTAAATTTTTGGTCCCATATTTTGAACGGTAACTATGTTCAAGGTGTCGAATATCCGACGCATGGCCATTATAAATATAATTTTTTTAAAACATTTGGACATTTATGTTTTAGAAGCGACGGAGGATTTGCGAAATTATTTGTTCCTCAACGGATGATTTGCGAAAATTATTTGTTTCTCGACGGACGTTTTCGGGAATTGTTTTATTCTTCAACGGGCGGTTGTGGGAAATTTTTTTCTTCTACAGACAGTTTGTCGAGAATTTTTTATTCTTCGACTTCTCTACATTTGACAAAATGTTGACGCATGGAAATTGATTTTTTAACACAACCAGTTATATTCATTAACAAATTTTGTGACTATTACCACCTAAGTTGTACTTAGTGGTTTTTTATCAAGTGATCCTGGTGAACTGGACAGGCATGACTTGTTCGGACTTTAAAAGACCTTCAGTCTTGCTTCTGGGAAACTTTGTTGTACTATATCACATGTTCATACCCCCTTGGGGGAGCTGTAATGAATGTTCTAGCATGATAGTGTCTATAAAAGACTCAGTCTCTTAGACTTTATTTGTCAATCCGATCAGCCCAGAGTGTTTTTTCCCTTGGTTATTATTGGTTGTTGAATAAACGACTGGTAATTTCTGAGTTTTTCACTCCATACCTCCAAAGTTGGGGTGGTCGGCTTGGCATTTAGGCCTATTGAGGTTATTAGAGTCTATGTGTCAATGTATAAACATGCTAGGAATCATGGTCGAGTCATATGAACATGTCTAAGTCACCCTATGGTTTTTCAACTTTTTATTTTTTTAATTTTTTCAGTGTTTTTTATTAAAATTTAATTTTTCCAAAACTTAGCCTATTTTTTAATTGTTTAATTGGAAAAATTGGTTTTGTAAGAAAAGTGGGCCAAATAATCAGTTTTAGTCATGTAGGTGCTCATTTTCAAGCTAAGAGCACCATGTAAACCCATGGACCCACTATTTCCTATTTTTGAGTGATTTTCCATCACTCAGGTCAGAAAGCCCCAAAAAATCAATTATTGATTATTTTAATTAATAAATTGATGAATCATGGAGCAAATCCTAAATCCTAAATCAGTGGATTCTCAGCCAATTTGATTGAAATCAGCCAAATCTGAACCAGATTGACTAGATCTGACAAATCCTTGACTGAAGGAGTTGATCAAATCAGATCCAAAGTTGATCTTAAGTAGCCTTTATGGGGAATTATGCCTCTATCTATCCTCCACACATGTGGGCTCTCCTAGAAGCACTATGGACTGATGTGTCAGTTTATGGGTTGATGTGTCAGCTCAATCAGACCCTCGGTTGACAAGTAGGCTCAGTTCAGCTTCAGATCAGCATTGATTGACTCTCCATCAGTTGATTTGGTCTGTCTCCTTGGATTTGCACCTGGGCTGGATCTCCTGGTTTTTGTATAAATAAAAGCGCAAGCTGCCTCTTCCAAGCTAGTTAGAGCTGGATTGAGGAGTTGTTGCCATTGTAATACTGCTATACTTTTTGAATAAAGAATATTTGGAGGCTATATCATGTAGTGCATGTGTTTGTGTGGATTCTCAGTGTTATGCTACTAATGTAGTAACTACAATTTCTTTCCAATTTCTGTGTTGCTTTCATTTTCTGGCTTCAAGGATTCGGTTGAATCAAGGGTGTAAACTAAGCAATTTAGATTGCTTGCTCTCTTTTATCCATATGATTTATGCTCAATAATTTCAGTTATATGCTTAAATAAGATTATTTTTGCATGATCTTTCATTTTTGTTGCTTTATACATCTATATCCAGATCTCACGAGGTGTTGTGCAGGCTTGTGTTATCTAGTTGCAATTTACCGATTAGATGAAGGTGTGGATCAAGATTGATGCCATTCCTTATCCAATAAGCTCAAGACTCTGTCCCTCAGTGCTCCACAAAAGGGCCTCCTTTCAGCTTGTTCCATTCAAGCAACGAGCCGACCTTCTCTCCTCTTTTTCTCCTTTCTTTAAAAAATCAATCTTTCGGTTACCTGTCTCTTCCTCTTATGATCAGATCTAGTTCTAATAATTGAATATATATTGTTAGATCTAGTTTTTAAGAGTCTTGTTTCTTAGATACATAATTTCATAAAGAATATCATTTCATAAAGATAGATCTAGGTGTAGGAATTTCCTTTTTTGCAAGTAGCTAAAGCATAGATCTAAAGCTTGCTCATAAGGTAGTTTCTTTTTTCATTCTTCAAAGATTTAAATTCTGCAAGAAAAGTGCATATCTCATTGGCTTCCCAAACAGCAAGCCACGATCCCAAGGAAAGCTTGCTTTCCTTGGTTCCTTTTTGCAAAACTAGATTAGCCCCTTTAAACAATTTTTTACTTAGTTTTTTTTTCGGTAACTAGCATGGTGACCCAAAACACTTTTAAAGTGTGTTTGGGCACATTTGATTCTAATTGCTCACTGTTTTTTACCAGGTCTAACAAAAAAGAGAAGGAGACTCTGCCCATTTTCCAACTCTTGGACAAACCAGAGCTTCCCGGAAGCTTCCCCCACCGTCGTGTTTTGATTTTAGCTCGTTACAAGATTGTTGTAAGCCTTTGGATCCCAGATAAAAAGGACCAAAGTGCATCAATTTCAATTTTCTGATATTGTAAATCGCTGATAATAAAAACAAAATATCTTTTCGAATAGGCTCTTTCAAGCCTATTCACCATCCCCCCTGGGGGGACTTGTGTCCGTGTCTTTTTTTTGCTTTTCGTTTATCATTTTTTTAATCTAGCGTATTTCTATTATGCAGGGTATTATAATTTGATTTATAATAATTTCCATATTCCATATCTAAGGTTTCAAAGTAATTTTAATACTTACCCCACGACTTCTCGATTGACTCGAAAGGGGAAAGAGATGCGTGGTAGGACTAATTAGAAAACTGGCATTGTGTATCTTTGTTTTCTTTTTCATCAATTGTTTCATCAGCTATAATAAAATTAACCCCTCCTTGATTCCCCGATTGAGATCCACTTGGATCGAAAGAGGTTCCTGGAGGGTTTTCTTTTTAACAAGAACACCTATCTTAAAATTTACTAAAATTGACAAGACTCCGGTGTGTATGCTCTGCACTTGGATGCAGTTTGTCTAATCAGTCAAGCTGCATCAAAAGCACTTGAGTGACTAGAATAATTAGCATTCACTCTCCCAAATTGACAAACCATCAGGTGAAAATCCAATCAAACCATTATGGTGGAAAAATACCCAAAGGAAGCGGGAACTCCTCAAAAGTGACCTTGGGGCGCTGATCTCTGTTACACCAGTGGGTGCATTATGAACAATAGCCTTAGAGACTCCATTCAGCCCACATATTCCTTGTGGGTAGCCGTGAAGGTTTAGTTTTGGACATACTCCAAGTACCCTCGGGTATATCTGGAGTCCGCTTTTCGCCTAATTTAACTCATTCACATTCCACACTAATCTAAAATCTACCAAGATACATTTGCAAAACATTCATTCAAGTGCATGCAAGCACATTTTTTTCTCTGTTGACTCCATTTAAGGCACTGGTGATTTGTTTCTTTCATTTCTATATATATTGAGTGTCATTACTGTGCTTATCTGCTTAAAATCTTGCATCTTGTTATCTTTTCTTTCCACTGGTTAATTTCAAAACTCCTGAGTAAATCATTCAGTTTAACACCATCACACTAAGTAATTAGCCTTAATAACTTAATAGGGTCTACCCCCCTTGGCTTCGTTAGGATTTGAGCCTAAACGGAGGAGTCAAGAACAAGGTAACAGCCTTGACTCGAGACTTTCCCAAAAGGACACACCGAGTGGCTTGAATATTTCTGCCACATGACCCAGGTGTTTGAAGGGAGGCAACACTTTTTGGCACCATTTCCGGGGATAAATATTTTTATTCCCAAGTACGACTTTTGTTTTCTTCCTTTTGTTTTTGCTTTGTCTGATGGATGCTTAGAGTAGATCTTTAATTTTCATCTGGCGACTCCACTGATTTTTTTTTCAGTTTTTATTTTTACAAAGAAAAGCAAAAAATATTTTTTATGAAAGTAGAATCGTACATATAAAGTAACAAAAAATGTGCCTCAGAGGGTTCTTCATTATATTCCCATCTTTCCACGTTTGCAACGACTGTTCAGGTGCAAAAAAATAGCGCAATTTATGGATTACCATGCCAGGAACATAAATCAAGATGATGTTATTCGAATGCCTGCAAATGGTTCTACTTTTAGAGATATGGAGGAAAAGTGGCCTCACTTTAAAGAAGAACCACGTAATCTTAGGATTTCTTTGGCAGCAGATGGTGTTAATCCATTTAGACAGATGAAATCCATTTACATGTTGTGGCCTTTTTTTGTTATTAACAATAACATTCCTCCATGGTTGTCAATAAAGAGGGAGCAAATAATGTTGTCGATGATTATTCCATGTTTTTTTGTCGAAAACTCTTTTATTTATAATGCAGTTTTGGCATCTCATTTGTCGTATTATGTTTTTTAATTTCATATATATATATATATATATATTATTTTACTCTTTTGCATGGTCTTTATATCTTAATTGTTCTCATAATGATATATTTTATATGTAGTTCAAATCAATTAGGTAAGTTCCAAGTCAAAGATATGAATGTATACATCGAACCTCTTATAGATGAGCTACTGAAGTTATGGAATGGCATAACTATGTATGACATATCTAGACCAATACGGCAAAGGAAATTTCAATTCCATGCAATGGTTGTATGGACAATACATGATGCCCCTGGGTTAACTTCATTTTGTGGTTTGTAATTTTAAGTTCCACTTTAATTGCATTTAATGATATGGAGTAGTTAGAATAGTTTATATATGAATATATTTGACATAGATATTCCATATCTAGATATTGTAGGTCTTTAGACAAAGGGTAAATTTCCATGTCTAGTTTGTGGTCCTAAGATAACATCTCGTTGTTCAAAAAGCTTAAGAAAGGAGGTGTTTGATGAGTATAGGCATTTCCTCTCTAAGAATCACAGGTATAGAACAACTGAAAAAAATCTTTTCAATGGGAAGTAGGAGACTGCATTAAAACCACGGAAAATGACACCTCACCTTTGGAAGATTCAATACAATAGAAATCGTTATCATGGTACGTATGGATCATCGTATATGAATTGTTATGTATTTTGATTTTTTATTGTGAGTTGTTTACTATAGTGGCCATATTTGATTTATGATGTAATTTATTTATAAACTGATATTCATGATGTCCATCGTGATCATGAAGGCATTAATGGGCTTCCATGAGGAATGAAAATTTATCCTATTCAATTCAACAGGCTGCCCTACTATGAGCACCTACAAGTTTCTCATTTTTTTGATACAATGCATATTGGAAAGAATGTTACTGAAACCTAATGGAGACTACTAGAGCTGAGGGAGAAAGATAAAGTTGTGAAATCTTACAAATACATTCAAGAAAGCAACCATGCAATGAAAGACGTCATCCAATTTCATACCAACGGAGAACAAGTTAATATAAACTCAATTCCATGGATGTTTACGGAGAAACAAAGCAATGTTGTCAAAGAAGTAATGCGGAAAATTAAATTTCCCACTGGATTTTGTGCGAACTTGAAGAATATCATAACCAAAAAAGATGATTTTGCGGGGGTCAAAACACATGATTGGCATGTATTCATCAAGGTAATTATTATTGTTATGTCCATATAATTTTTTTTTGTCATGTTACTACGTATAATTTTTTTTTCTTGTTTACATACTCTTTGTTTAATAAATTGCATGGTTTGTATATTGATACAGTATGTTCTACCTCTCTCTCTCTCTCGGACAACTTCGACAGCAATGTTAAACAAGTTATATATAATCTTGGTAAATACATGAGGTAACTAGCGATTACTTGCATATGCTTAGTGTTTCTTTAATTCTCCGTATAATTTATATTTTTTTTGTGCACTATTTCAGCATATATTGTAATTTAATGTTTATTTCTGTTAAATATCGTTATTGGTTTGCGTCACTTGTAGATGGTTGACATCTAAATAAATACATAAAGAAGATATAAAGTATTGGAGGAGAGAAATTCCTTGTCTCATGTGTGAAATGCAAAATCATCTACCATTGGCATTTTTCAATGCATGGGAACACTACCTCATACACCAAGTTGAGGGGATTGAGTTGTGTGGACCTGTGCACTCAAGGTCCATGTGGATGGTTGAGAGGCACTTGAAATTTATGAAGGGTTTGGTGAGACAACGAGCACATGCTGAGAATTCTATGATGGAAGGATATACAGTATACCAAACATGTTGTATGTTAGTGAATATCTTCCTATTTTAGCGTCAAAGCTCAATTTACGTCGCATTTGTGATCCAGAATCCAATAACAAATTTGAAGGGGAGAAACTGAACGGGAAAGGTAGATTGAGGAAGCTAAAAGGTAATTATTAGCTAGTGGATGTTTATTATATCGTTCATATTCTAATTGTATTTTCTAGTCATAATTTCTTCAATTAAGAGCATATACTTTGTTCAGGAGATTTACACCTTTCTTTCATTTTAATGTTTATTTTCATTAAATAGTTAGTCGAGAATGGGATGCAATTCATTTATACATCGCAAACAATATTAATTGGATGAAGGTATGTATTGAACGATACGAACAATTGGGTCATGGAATATCATGGGAAGGTGTAGCTTCATTGGTAAAAGCAATACAATGCAATGGAGATAGAATTATAACAAAAAGGGAAATCAATTTGGCATATGGTGTAAAGATAAAATGGCAAGCATATAATTAATCAATCCCTCTAAATCTTTTATTTTGCAAATTACATTTTGACGTACATGTTCTTCTTTTCCATGTATTGCTGCATAAGGACTGAATGGTTGTGTAATCTTTTCGTGTATTGCTTATTGCAGGTAAAACACCATAAGGCTATGGTATGCAATGGAGGTAGATATCAGGTAAAAAATTGGATGAAACAAAGAAAACATGATATTCTGGCATATCGGTTGTCTTTGAGGTTACCAATGTTTCATCTAGAACTGACAAACATCCAGAAGTCTCAGAAAATCAATACTATGCATATTTGGAAGATATTATACAATGTGACTTTAAATCCTTTAAGGTAGTTCTATTCATTTTCAAATGGTACAGGTTACAATTGAATCAACATGATCCCGATAGAACTATTATTGAACATGAAAATGGATTTACCATGGTAAACACAAGGTTGTTTGAGCCAGGAATAGAGCCCTATGTTCTTCCAAGCCAATGTGAACAAGTATTTTACTCAGAGGTTCCAAGTAAAGCAAGCTAGTCATTTGTTGTGAGACACAATCCAAGGGGAAGGCCAGTAAAGTATAACCTAGACGATGCTAATGAAGAGGGTTCTCTGGAAGAAGAATACGATGACGTAGAGCATGATCAACATGAGTTAAATGATGATGATGATCCAATAGAAGATGTACTCCAAGAAATAGTTGAATCCGATGATGTAGCAAACAATGCCAATGAAATTTATACCGACGATGACACAATGAGCATAACTAATGATGATGACTATGACGATATGGCCAACCCTTACAATGTTGAATTTGGATCTAATGATACAGATGATGACTTACATGAAGAAGACAATGACATGGATGAAGAATATGATGAAATATAATTAATGAAAGGTAAATATCCCCATTATCATTGTCATCATCATTATCATTGTCACTATCGTCATCAAAATCATAATTATCATCATCGTCGTCATCATCAAAATCATAATTATCATCGTCATCTTCATCGTCATCGTCATCATCATCTTCTTCATCATCATCTTCATCATCATCATCTTCATCATCATCATCTTCATCATCTTCATCATCATTGCCATCATCATCATTAAAATTAAACCTACATCAAATTAATCACTTCATATGATCGTCATTGTTGTCTGTAGAATCATCATCATCATCATCATATCGTCTTCATCATCATCATCGTCATCATCATCGTCATCCTCATCAACATAATCATCACCAACATAATCATCTTCATCATAATCGATGAAGATGACATCATTGTCATCATCATTATCATTGTCATCATCGTCATCAAAATCATAATTATCATCATTGACATCATCAAAATCATAATTATCATCATCATCTTCATCATCGTCATCATCATCGTCGCCATCATCATCATCTTCATCGCCATCGTCATCATTAAAATTAAACCTATATCAAATTAATTACTTCATATCCTCGTCATCGTCATTGTCATATTGTCTTCATATCGTCTTCATCATCATCGTCGTCATTGTCGTTTCATCTTCATCATCGTCATCCTCATCAATATAATCATTAGCAACATCATCATCTTCGTCATAATCGATGAAGATGACATCATTATACTCATGATCATTGTCATCATCATGATCATTGTCATCGTTGTCATCAAAATCATAATTATCATCATCGTCGTCGTCTTTGTCGTCATCAAAATCATAATCATCATCATCATCATCTTCATCGTCATCATCATCATCATCTTCATCGCCATCATCATCATTAAAATTAAACCTAGATCAAATTAATTACTTCATGTCATCATCATCGTCGTCTGTAGCATCGTCATTGTCTTCATCATCGTCGTCATCATTGTCAATGATGAAATATAATGAAAAGTAAATATTTAATTAGACCTGTTCTTTTATCTTATTTCTTTTTAAAAAGAGTTACGGACATCATCATCATCATCATGTGGATCATCATCATCATCATCATCATCATCATCTTCAGCATCATCGTCATCATCATCATAGTGTGAAGATTAGTGTTTTAAAACACTAATTTCTTGATAGTGTGAGTTAATTATATTGCCAAGTACTATAAATAAATATTAATTTAAAGTGATTTATTCCTAAACCTTTAAAATTTGATAATGCACATAAGCTACATTGTAGTTAGTAACACACATGGTTTTCTTTTGATGTGATATTTGCTAATAAAAATAGAGTGATTATAGCTACAAATATTTAATTTTATTTATATTTGAAATATTTTTCCATAAAATATTTTATATGAAATTTTAGAATTTATCATTTTATTTTTGTTTGGAATGTTTTAAGTTTATTTTTAAAAAGTATTTAATTTAAATAAGATATTTATATAGGAAAATGCAGTTAGCAAAATTGATGTCCAAAATTTTTACTTAGTTTATTGCTATAATAAAAAGATTAGATGTTAAGAATGTAGAACATAACATTAATGTTTTTTTTAATCTTTTACATACCTTATGGCTCACGAAAAGATGTTAGATTCCAATTTTTTCATATATCTTTGATCTTACCGCAACTTTATAGTTTGGTGACAAACATCAAAATTATTTTAGATATTTAGACTTTCTTAAATTGCCACAACAATGGCTTCTTAAGTCGTTTAAATGTTGTCATTCCACCCACCAAAGTTTGACTCTCCTAATTGTTGTCATTCCACCCACCAAATCTTGAGTCTCCTCAATAGCATATTTGTGCCTTATAGCTATTAAATAAGACATATGTCAAGCTTCTTAGTAAAAGTGTATGTGATAATAAATCATTGTTCTCTTCTTTCTTTTATTAGGAATTTATGACTTTTTTATGATGGTGATGACAATGATGACGACAATGTTACCATATTGGTCTATCATATTTTGTTATATTGAATCCAAGCTCAAAAAGGGCAAAAAGAAGATTATAATGATTATAAAAGAACTGGGCCCTTCATCAACATCATCTCCATCATCATTGTGTTCATCGTCATCATCTTCATCATCACACATCATCATACATCATCGTCTTCATCATCACACATCATCGTCATCATCATCATCATCATCACACATCATCATCTTCATCACACATCGTCATCATTGTCGTCGTCATCATGTGGTTCATCATCATCATCATCCTCACCATCCTCATCATCATCATGAACATCATCATCATCATCATCATGTTCATCATCATCAACATCATCTTCATCATCATCATCATCATCTTCATCATCATCTTCAACATCATCATCATCTTCTTCATGAGCATCATCATCATGTGGTTCATCATCGTCATCATCCTCAAGATCCTCATCGTCATCATGGACATCATCATCATCATCATCATCTTCATCATCATCGTCATCATCCTCACCATCCTCATCGTCATCATGTACATCATCATCATCATCATATTCATGAACATCATCATCATGTGGTTCATCATCGTCATCATCCTCCCCATCATCATCATCATCATGTTCATCATCATCAACATCATCTTCATCATCATCATCATCATATTCATCATCATCTTCACCATCATCTTCATGAACATCATCATCATGTGGTTCATCATCGTCATCATCCTCACCATCCTCATCATCATCATGAACATCATCATCATCATCTTCTTCTTCATCATCATCAACATCATCTTCATCATCATCATCACCATCTTCATCATCATCTTCATCATCATGATCATGATCATCTTCATCATCATCAACAACATCATCATCGTCAACATCATCATCATCAACATCATCATCCATCAACATCATGATCATCCATCATCATCATCGTCGTCGTCATCATCATCATCGCCGTCAGTGGCAGCGTCGGCGTCATCATCATCACCAACATCATAGTCACCATCGACAGCATCATCAGCATCATCATCATCATCAACAACAACATCATTGGCATTTTCATCATTTCATATGATATCAACACGATCATCACCATCATCATCATCGTCATGTTCATCATCATCATTGTCGTCATATTCATCATCATCATCTTCGTCTTCATCATCAGCGTCATCATCATCATCATCAACAACATCGTTAGCATTTTCATCATTTCATATGATATCAACACGATCATCATCATCATTTTGGTCATCTTCATCATCATCAGCTTCGTCTTCATCATTAGCATCATCTTCATCCTCATAATCAGCATCCTCATCTTCATCAACATCACCATCAACATCAGCGTCATAATGATCAGCATCATGGATAACATCATGATCATCATCATCATCAGCGACATCCTCATCCTCATCATCATAGATTCGCTGCACACATAAAGACTCACATAGATACACCCCCCTCTTTGTATATAAAAAATAAATAAAACATAGTATAAATAAATAAATAAAAATAAAACATAGTATACATATATAAATAAATAAAATAAAGCATTAATTAATTAATTAATTAAAACATAAAACAATATATATAAATAATTATAAAACAATTATTTATGATACATATATATAAATAAAATAACAAAAACATAAAACCACAAAAAAACACTAATAGTGGCGTGCTATTTTCCTTTCAGCTTCACGAGAAAGCTTCTTCTGTGCATCTCATCGGGTGCTTGTGTTCAATGATCACGAGAAAGCTTCTTCCTCTATGCTATGCATCTCATCGGGTGCTTTTGTCGTTCAGTGATTAAGGGTCAATCTGCACAACTTGGCTGAAGAACAATATCAGTGGGAGCAACGATTTGGACCAGCCACGAAGAGTAAGGAGAGTGGATTGTGGTTTTTTAGCGTACAAGGAGGCCAATTGTCAGTCGAGACAATGCATCCCAAAATTGTGAGTACCGTGCCCTAATTCATGTCTATTTTTAATTTGTTAAGATAGTCCTGCAAATCTCCAGGGTTTCTTATCCAACAGAGGAAAGGCAGAGGCTATTAGAGCAGGCTTAGACCTAGGTTGTGTAGGGTTGGTACGTTTCAATACCGCCTTCTCAATTTAGGCTTTGGATAAAGAAAACCCCCATTTTTATGGGGTCGAATGGTCCTCACTCTCTCATCCTATGGTGATGTGTTCCTTCTCACTCGGTTATGGTGAACGGGGCCTTGTGTGGGTGAGCAATTAGACACCTCATTTATATACCTTGCCTACTTGATTACTTTACTTTTACCAACAACACAAAGGGTCTCTGTATATACTACCTTCTTCTTCACTAACTTGAATCCTTCCTTATCAGCTTTCAAACTTTGGTTTTCTTCACTGTGCATGCATTTACAATTATCAGCTAATGATAGACCCAATTTGACAGTTTCAACTAACCCACATTTGACCCATATTGGCTGAAATGGATTTTGAAGTCTGGCCAGTCTGAGCGTTACAATTAGTGGACGAACCCACCACATTTTGGTTTGCATTCAAACTGGTTTGGTTGTTTTTATGTGAGTTATCTCAGCAACCGGTTCCCAAATAAGCTATTAAGATGACCCCAGCCAAATGAGATGCTTAAGGGAGGTTTAGAGAAGGATTCGAGTTCCACCATAGCCATGATAGATAGAGTTTTTTTTCTCACATGTATGCTCGATCCGATGGAGAAGGATGAAAATCAGTCGCTGCCCCAAGCAGGATTGTCGAGCCATATTTTGTTATAAGCAAGAAACTCGAACCTAACCCCTAGATCATTCAAGATAATTATAAAATCCCTATGTTAGAAAGAAACTCGAACCTAACCCAGTATTTTCCAAATTGTAGCAACAACAGGGGTTTGCCAGAATTCTTCCAAATGTTATGGATTTCTTCTTTAAGGTGTTTTATTATAGAAACCTTATATTAGAAAGCAACTAAAACCTAACCCAATAATTCCCAAGCTCTAAACACCATGAGAGATTGGACTATACAATATATTTTCATTAAGTGATTGAATGAAGTAATCCACTTACAATAACTATTTTTTCAAAATATTAAATTTTTTTCTGCATACCTGTTAATATCATCATCAAACAAAATTGTCCATGAGGGCAGAGTTCAAGAACTCTGTCGACCTTGAACTCTGTCGACATGAACTATATCTCACAAAATATAACAAGTGTTCAGCCAAGCAACGGTGAAGATTTGTGGTATTATGCTTCACAAGTTTGCGATGTTGCAAGCTCATGAAACATAATACCACGAATCATCACCATTATTAGCCAACACTTATTATCTATTTTAGAGTTAGTGGATTGAAAGTGGCTAAGTCAATGCAAAAAAGAAAGGTAATAAGTTTGACTAAATAAACTATTTTGATAATTGTACCTACATATTCTGCTATATGCATTGCTTGCATGCCTCACCTATCTCAACGTACTATCAAAATTATTATTATTGGTATGTGTACCTTCTCTCACTGACAGTCTTCTTCTATTTATTTTCCAAAACAACTATATTATAGGGCCTTTTGGCATGACATTGTTTTGCATGCAACTTTTATTTTGTCAATCTAGCATAACTAAACCACCGAACCTACAAACATACTATCAAAATAATAGAATATTATTTTGGGATACTATATTTTTCCATTCGGTGATCCAGTACCTTTTGTAATACCTTCAACCCTTCAAAAGATAGGGGCTAAGAGAAGGTACATGTGGTACCTAACAAGGAGAACCTAGATAATGCCTATAAACGATTCATTAATGGTGATGATAAAACATAGTTTCACCTTTGAATTGCTTCAATAGCCTATAAATAGTAAAGAATCCCTACTCTAGAAATATCATTTCACGAAATAAAACACACCATAATCCATGCGTAATTTCATAAATGAATGGAAATAACTATCAATGGGAAATAATAATAACAAAAATATACCCATAGATCTTGGTTTAGGGATGTATTGAGGTTTATACCACATATTTGATAGTGTATGCATCCAATACTTGCTAGTTACTTGATCACTATTATCAATTGATATACCATCACTCTTATTGGTAACTCCAACTTTTTCACATTTCTAGTAACCTACAAATTCCAAACTCCTTGTTTTCATGGAGTTTTTGTGAGGTTATGGGTGCAAAAATAGTGGAGATTGGCATCCTAAGGTTGATATTGGTAGCTTCAACTTTTTAGATACCATGATAGTTTTATGGTTGCTAATACCAAGGATCCTCCTTAATTGATACGTCATGATAGTTTTATGGTTGCTAACCCCAAGGGTCGTCAATTGGTAGACACTCATGTGAAAGCTCGCATAGGCCTCAATATCAAATCTAAAAGAAGAAGAAAAATCTAAAATTAAGTTTAAATTTAAAGAAGAAAATCTAAAATTAATTACCATTTTACGCAATATTACATACATAAATATTTTATTATTAAATATTAAAATATTTAAAATATTTTATTATTATTAATTTAG
>LPNX010114061.1:282385-382132 GCA_001517045.1 Pseudotsuga menziesii
TGGTTTCATAAAATCATTGAGGAAGGCATGATATAGTTAATTTAAGAGCCTTTTGATTTGTGCAGAATATTCTTTTTTGGTTCTTTCCACTATGGGATTGCCTTAGGGTTTCCTTAGGGTTGAAAATCAGTATGGGAAAACAAGTTAGCGTTTCCCTAGGGTTGAAAATTATAATGGGAAAACAAGCATCATCAAGACAAGATAAACGAAATAAATCAGCAAATATTACAGACTGATATAAATGTATTTAAAACATTCTTTTCATTCTTGAACGTGCCAAGTAGTAGATCTAAAAATGTCCACTCTTCACCACCATGGATTAGATATATATATATATATGATTGTTGTAGGTTAACACTTGGAAATATGCCTCTGAATTGTTGGGTTATGCACTACATAGTAGCATTGAAGAGGTTAAAACATCCACTCTACATGATCTCCAAGAACTCAACGTCATTATTTGTCCATTACTGTAAAGGCGATGTACTAGAAGATTTGCCTGGACTTGTGGATTTCACCGTGATGTTGAACATAAATGATAAACAGAGAGGAGCACTAAGCAAGCTACAACACTTTGTAGGAAATATAGGGAGTAGAGATATAATGTCTGCAGTAGTCTACATACATCCTTCACTTGAATTATGTTAGTTATTGGAAATCCTAACATCATTCAAGTGAAGGATGTATGCAAACTGCTGCAATATCATGATTAGACCATGAGGTGCTTAGTTGACTGGAAATTAGGTTAGGTAATACTTGGCCATTAATGGACAATCATGAATCTTATGGTTTATGTTTTGGGTCTTGAAGCAAGTACTAGGTATTTTGATGTCCTCTATTTTTTATTTGAACATTTTATGTCAATTTTCACTGTGTCTAATTTTTTGTGTCCCTATTACAATTAACATGATAAGATGACCTTTGTGGTTTAGACAGTTGGTTAGCTTTAGAATTATTCCTTGGTGTGAATGATATTTGATGTTTCCTTGCCCTTTTTCCATCCCCTTGGTTTCATCAAATCATTTAGGAAGGCATGATATGGTTAATTTAAGAGCCTTTTGATTTGTGTGGAATAGTCTTTTTTGGTTCTTTCTACTATGGGATTGCCTTAGGGTTGCCTTAGGGTTGAAACTTAGTATGGGAAAACAAGTTAGCGTTGCCTTAGGGTTTAAAATTAATATGGGAAAACAAGCATCATCAAGACAAGATAAAAGGAATAAATAAGCAAATATTACAAACTGATATAAATGTATTTAAAACATTCTTTTCATTCCTGAACGTCCCAAGTAGCAAATCTGGAAATGTCCGCTCTTCACCACCATGGATTATATATATATATATATATATAATTGTTGTAGGTTACCACTGGGAAATATGCCTCTTAAGTGCTGGGTTATGCACTACAGAGTAGCACTGAAGAGGTTAAAACATCCACTCTACAGGATCTTCAAGAACTCAACATCATTATTTATCCATTACTGTAAAGGCAATGTACTAGAAGATTTTCCTAGGCTTATTGATTTCACCCTGATGTTGAACGTAAATGATAAACAAAGAGGAGAACTAAGCAAGCTACAACAATTTGTAGGAAATCTAATGAGTAGAGATATAATGGTTGCAGAAGTCCACATACATCCTTCACTTGAATGATGTTAATTCTTGGAAATCCTAACATCATTTAAGTGAAGGATGTATGCAGACTGCTGCAATATCATGATTCGACCATGAGGTGCTTAATTGACTAGAAATTGGGTTAGGTAATACTTGGCCATTAATGGAAAATCATGAATCTTATGGTTTATTCTTTGGGTCTTGAAGCAAGTACTAGGTATTTTGATGTCCTCTATTTTTTATTTGAACATTTTATGTCAATTTTCACCGTGTCTGATTTTTTTTGTCCCTCTTACAATTAACACGATAATATGACCTTTGTGGTTTAGATAGTTGGTTAGCTTTAGAAGTATTCCCTGGTGTGAGTGATATTTGATTTTTCCTTGCCCCTTTTCCATCCCCTTGGTTTCATCAAATCATTGAGGAAGGCATGATATGGTTAATTTAAGAGCCTTTTGATTTGTGGGGTATAGTCTTTTTTTGTTCTTTCTACTATGGGATTGCCTTAGGGTTTCCTTAGGGTTGAAAATTAGTATGGGAAAACAAGTTAGCATTTCCATAGGGTTGAAAATTAATATGGGAAAACAACCATCATCATGAATATACATACTAGATCGGCATAAAACTTTGTTTCATAGAGTAGTATGGGTGAACAATAGAAGACTACAAATCATTGATAAGTTAGGGATAATATTCATTATAAAAGGAACTTTGGGTAGACAGAACAGGGAATCAATTCATCCTCCATTGGATTCCTTCAACCATTCATCTCGCTCCCCTTCATTTGTAGGTCTCAAAATATTTACTTTGGGAACAAAGTACATATATAGTTCGATCAAAGCCATCAGCTATGCAAGATGTTGAAAGTAAGGATATTGTTTAATGTTTCACTTTTGTTGTCAAAAGGAATACTGAAAAATTAGGAAGTACCAAATCTAGTCATTATGTGCACGTGGACTTAATATAGGGAGAGAAGTCATGTCTACTTTTTTGTTCTTGAATGGGAGCAATGATGAAACCACAATAGTGGTTTATAGATGGAAATCATGTAATGGCAATCACAAGGAAACTGTCAAACATTGGGAAGAATCATTGCGCTAATAGGGGCCCTTAATGCAGAACAAACTTGGTATTTTAAGACCAACTGGGGTTGTTGCTTCTCTTGTGCACAGGTCTAGCAGGGATAATTTTAGGGGCGAATTTTATCCCAGTGGGCTATTTTTCCATGTTTTTATCCCCAAGAAGATTCGCCATTTTGCATTTTTTGAAGCCATGTTTCACCCAATTTTTATGGGGTGAATGTTTTTCACCGAAAAAATCGCCAAATTATTATATAAACAATATAAAATCCTTGGAAAATAAAATATTTTTTGAAAAATATCGCCAATCATTTTATAGTTGGTGTTTTAAGAATTGGTAATATTCGCCAACATTTATACACTTTTAAATAAGTATGGTTCCTTAAAATCATCCCTGAGGTCCAGATATTTTTAGGGTTGTTTTGTGACTTACAGTTGCAAGGAAAGCCACCAAAGACTGTTATTTGCTATTGATCTCCTTCAAGAGACTGTCGAGACTGCCAAGAATCACCTAAAGCACAATCCAACTTGGTTTATAGGGTCTGAAATTAAATGGTATTAGTTTTATTTGGGTTTGTTTACCCCCCTTTTGTGGAGAAAAAGCACCCAGAATTCATGATACTGCTATAAATTATTGTTTAGGAGGTTGGAATAGCCCTTATTTATTCCCAAAATGAAGGTTTGAGGCTGTTGGAGTGCCCATGCCTGCTCTTTATGTCCATGTCTGTTCCCATAATTGTTTGTTAATGCCATTTCAACCCTCAAATTCAACCCAACATTTCTCAAAGCCTGTTTTTTCCATTGTTCATCACTTTTCATTGGGCTATTCATGCCCAAAACTGCCACTTAACCCTCCAATTTGGCCCATATTTAGAGGTACGCCTGTTTGGTGATGGATAAGTGCACAAGGGTGCCCAAGATGCTGAAATAGGGTTGCTTCATACCCCTTTTTTTTACTGTCAAACAGGTTTGTTTGTGCCCAAAATTCATGTGGATGCTACTATAAGGCATATGAATGAGATTTTTAGGGTTGCTTTCACCCACATATTTCTCATTTTCACAGCCAGAATTGCAAAGACCACCTCCTATTGCCATTGATCATCATCTTTTTTTGCTGCAATGTGCCCAAATCTGAAAGTTGGCCTAATTATAGCTGATTTGAGATGCTTTATTATTTGTTGTGACCTTCAAAATGCTCCTGAAGTGCTCAGATTTGTCCCTTTGATGCTCATACTTGATTCTGGAGTTGTTTATTCCCATAGGACTGCCCAACATTGCTCCTAGTGTGACATTGAAAATACCAAGTTTGTTCTAGAAGCCCTAAAGAGGGCCAATTCACCTTGGTGTACTGGTTTATTGTTAGAGGAAGGCCTTCTCTCATTATTTGAGGAACATTCACCCTTGTAGACACATGCATAAGGGTAGTGTTCATCCCTAACAAAGGAGAAAGTCATCATTTGAAGCATTCTTACACTCTTTTATACACCATTTCATGAGAGATATTACATGCTTGGAGGTTACTCATTGAGCTGGTCTACTTGGAAGGTTGTTCACATGGTTCATGCCCTATTTTGTGAAGAACGTTTTTGTATTTGGGGGTTGCTTTATAGATTTACTATTTTTCACATGGGTGGCATGTAGGACCTACAAAGCAAGTTGTGTTTTACTCCAAATAGTGTTATGATGTATAGGAATCCTACAAAGCTAATTGACTCGACAATGAAGTAAGTTTAGAGTCTCAATGTTTATATTTCTAGGTTTATATTTTTTTTTGAATTTAAGTGTCATTTGGGTGACCTGTGCATTCCCACATTCACTTGGTCAATTTAGTATGGATTGGGATGAATTGACCATTTTATTACTGATCCAGTCAGTCATACCCTAATTTGCTTGGTTCAGTACCAAACTTGTCACTCAAATCGTTTCAAAGGCCGAGTCAGCTCGGTTGGGGATCAACTTGGTTGACTCAGTCGAGTTGGATTCTGAGTCACAAGGCTCATTGTAATATTTTTATCGATCAAGGATTATTCTATATGTTTCTATATTGTATATAGAAACACACTTGATTAAATCTGCAACTATTATTGTTGAAAAGGGGGTAGGCCAGTAATAAGAACACGTGCATATCCAAATACACAACCACCATAATCGCTCCAACATTCTACATGTCATCATACTTGCTATATGTGATGTATGTTTCAAACATATTTCCAGAGACGTGAAAGCATTGGTGACGAAGCATAGTGCCCATCCATGTATATTTCCAAATCCTTTAGGAACACACATTTATAATATTATATAAATATTTGTGAGCATATCATAGTTCCCATGTATAACATGATATTTTGTGAGCCTACCCAATACATGTTAGGAAAAGACAATGCAAGCAATAAGTGAGAATGGAGAATTGTATGTAACTAAAAGAGGGGCATACATTAGAATCTTTTAGAATTTCTGGTGTATTGTTGTAGGATTTCCACTATGCAAATAAGGCATTGACTTGATAGTCACAATCCCATTAGTATCATAAATTATGGGAGAGATCAGAAAAACATCCCTACACAAATATTAACCGATAAGTATGGTTTTGGTGTATCATTTGGAGAATAAAATCCTAAAACAATAGTTGTTATTATGAATCTTTAAGGGTCCTAGATGAGATCTGGGCACTTTTAGGCACTTCAACTTTCAAGCAAAAGAATCCATAAACAACAAGTATGTGCACCCTAGAAAAGATGGAAAAGATCATAAAACATATTAGGCAAAATGGATAATCATCTACAACATCACAACATCATTCATGGGAAAACTAAAAACCACTTACAACCATCAAAAGTAAGTGTTACAACAAAAATGAGTGTAGAGTAAGGAGAGAGGAGTGGCCAGGAAAATGAATAATTGGGCTAATGTAGAGTGGAAAAGTGACCAACTAGAAGTTTGGAAGAGGAGATTAATCAAGATTCCTTGAAAAAGGAACTCATCTCAAAGATGCTTTTTGATGGAAGTGACCAACATACCAACTCCGTATCACTTCTATCCGAAGTAAATGTAGATGAATCCGAAGATATGTTCTTTGAAGGAGATAGTCCATTAAAGGAGAACCTCCAGGCCCTGTACAGACATATATTGGTATAAATTGCAGTGTTATATTTGATGCATATGCATAACGGATCATCTCAAGCTTGATGATGTTGAAAGGCCAAAGTACAATGGCCACAAGCATACATATGAAGCTTATGAAGCCTACCCAATTCATGTTAGGAAAAGGAAATGCAAACAATAAGTGAGAATGGAGACTTGTATGTAACTAAAAGAGGGGCATACATTAGAATTTTTAGGGCTACCAAATTCCCACACCTATTAACCAAACTCATTCTTGGAAAGCTTTTTCTTTAACAAGTTTTTTGCTTACAATTCTTTCCAAGTTTTTTTGCTTATAAGTCTTTCCAAGTTTTTCTGCTGGTATTTTTCTATGCTTATGCCAAATTTTTGTTCGACCATGGTTCAGGTAGAACCAAACAAGTATTTGTCAGACCTGTCTTCCTCCAGCAAAGGGAGTTTGGGAAGGCTAGAGGAAAGTGAGACATCCAGTAGGTCTACAAGGGCTAGATCAACTAGATGTCAGAAGATCAGAAGAAAATTCAACAAACGCATGAATTTTTTTCTACAAGGAGGGGGGTCATGTTCCTATGATGATGAGACAGTGGGAGATATTGACATGCCCTTAAGGTACCAACACCTAGTGAAACAATGGGTGCCTAGTGATCTTCCTCAAGTAAACACTGATTTTTGTGTGAATGAGAGGATATATAGAATTGCACCGTCGTCATTGCATGGATTGGGGTTGTTTTGCATGGATGGCATAAAGGTTGGATATAGTAGATGTACAGAATTGACGGAGTATGTTGGACCCTGTTACAACTATAGTGATTGGATGCACCTAGTCCAATAGACACGAAGTATGCATAGATATGGGTTGTCAGCGAATTATATACAACTGAAAGACAAAGCTCAAAATAAAGGAGAAACGTTGTACATGGATGAAAGGCCAAAAACAACTAGTAATATTGTGGGGTTTATAAACAGTACACAACTAGGGTCTACACTAAAGCAACCCAACTACATATTCGAGTCACGTGAAGGAAACCGTGTCTTTGTATGTGCAATTAAATCAATAGTTGTTGGCAAAGAACTGCTTATTGATTATAATTTGAATCATGTAGATACAAACAATGTTAGTATGGTTGTGGTACAACAAACAATTTAACCACCCTTTTATTAATTATTTTAACATCTATAGGACTTTTAATTAGCATATAATTGAAATTTTCTACTTTTCATGTTTCCTTATGTAACTTTTAGTATGTTTTTGCTGCAGGGTTCTCTCAGGGGCACCTCCATCTTCATAGATGTTTGTCAACTCGAGTTAAGGCAGCAGGTATACATCGATATTGCCAATGTAATATTAAATTTAGGATGGACATACAGATACATTGTTATGTATTTTCATTAGTATATTAGGTTTGTTTATATACTGTTATCTATTTTCCATGCAGAGTGTTGACCAGGGAAGCCAACCGGCTATTGATCAGCCGACTATAGCATCAGGGCAACAGCCAAACATGAATGTAATTCTCCATTTCAAATACTTTAAAATTGTAAACATGTATATCGTGACGCATAATGTTTATTTTGTTATGTATTCTTTCGTTTTTATGTTTGCGTTCATGATGGTAATGTTGTCTACCTTTTTGCAGATTGACCGGGAAAAGTCCCCAGCTGTTGATTAGACAACTGGAGCCTCAAGGAAACTAGTAACACTAAATGTAATTCCACATTCTAAATACTTAAAAAATGTACACATCTAAAACATGTAGCATAGTGTTTATTTTTGTTCTATATTTGTTAGCTTTTACATATTGCGTTCATTGTGATAATGTTCTCTACTTTTTTTGTAGGTGGTTGATCAAGGTAAATCCCCATCTGTTGATCAGACCACACCCTCGTCTAGCCATCATTTAATCCTAGATGTAATCCCTAATATAATTATTTGCACACACTATTGCTTCAAAGACTAAGCAATTTTTTATATATTTCAATTGCATAAATGGGATTCCGTTTATGAAACAGCGTCTCAAAACTCTTTACAGAATGAGGTCTCTCTGTTGATGAGAGATAGTGAAATTAGAGATTCTGTAGACCCATTGAGGGTGCTACAAAAGATAAGGGAAAACAAAATGAGGAATTGATTCATCTGACATTGGAAGTTCCACTAACAAAAGGGCTCGAACAATGGATTCAATTGTTGTTACAGCAACGTAAACAAGTGGATGTAAGTTATCGAATAATAATGTAAATTCATTTATAAAAACTTTATAATATTTGATTTTATATGCTATCGAACTTATAATACAATGGTTTTAATTTACAGCGCGCTATGGAGATTATCAGTGGTGGTCAAGGCAATGTTGGTCCCAGTGACCAAACCACTCCATGTACACCACATACTGGTCCCATATTGTCCACTGAACAGTCGGTAACACGCTCTGTGACACCCTTGAGGGCACCAGAGGGCGCAGCCGATGTTGCCCCACCCACAACAGATGTTGCAGAAGAAGGGGTGGATGCAGGGTTAGATAGAGATGTGGAAGCATTTCCTGGATCTTCTCGTGTGACTAGCACTGGTTCAATAATGTGTACATTTTTGGTGAATGAAGAACTGGTTCCAATAAAGATAGAGAGAATTCCAAGTCATTATAGATTGTTCAATTTAGTTTTTTATAATTTGTGTCTAATATACCGATAATATTTTTAATGTTGACTAATGATGGCATTAATGTTTTACAGGAAATGATATATTTTATAAACATATGAATGATTTGTCCTTAGAGATATTCAGAACCACCATACGCACAATGTGAAACAAGCATCCAAAATATTTAAAGGATGATCTGACTAATCAATTGGTTAGTCTGTTCGTAAAAAATACCTTCAATACATCGAAGGTCCTACAAAAGGCTGGAAAACATCTGAAGATTGTTCGAGACCAGTATAGGGTTCACCTAGAAAAGAACCCTAGGTATGAGCGCCCTCCAATGATTCCATCTATGGAGTGGAAAGCCCTAGTGGAAGATGGAAAAGAGAAGGGCCTGAGAAAATCAGAAAAAGATACCACCTGGTGGAACAGGGAGGTATGCAATACATTCCAAAATGTAGTGGTAAGCCTTATTATTACCAGTTTTTATATCAATTTTGGTACATCGACTAATTCATTTAAAAACTTAATTAGGCTCTCGGACACATCTAAGGCCACAAAATAAAGAATTGAAAAAATTGGCCAACACAAGCTTGGGCCTGGTGGTTACTCCAACTTGGCAGCCCGATATGTAAGTATTGCAAAACCCGAATCCGAATCCAAATATCATATAGATTATTATTTTTGTTTTGTTCTAACAAAAAATGTAAAATTAATGACATAATGCAAATATGAAGGCCGGCCGGTTCAAAGAATTGCCCAGTGTGGATTACATGAAGCTTGGCTTCGAACAGGGATTTGACGTCGTTGTTGAACACCAGAGAAGCTTGTCTGGGCATACTGGACGATCTTCTGCTGATCCATCTGGTGCCCAGGTATGTGAAAATTGTATAGTTTAATGATAATTTATTAATGCTCATGAAATTTGTTCCTTATAAATAAATTAACATAAATTATTTATTCCTTTTTGTGTAGGAAAGTAATGATCTCATTCATGTCGAGGATGTACATGACCAACCAAACAAAGATCATGCTTCTCATCCTGGTAATGAAATTATTAATGTGCTGCTATTTTTTATAGACCATTGCAGATGATGATCATTAATTCTAATTCTACACAATTCAACTGCAAAGCATGTAGATGCAGATCATAACACGAAACTGTTTGGTCCTGTACGAGATAATGTTGAACATGTTGATGTGCCCATGGCAGGTAAAAACACACATTCGTAAGGGTTTTTTAAATTAATTACTCGTATTTATCAAAATATAAATATATTAATGAAATATTTTGACATTATTGCATAAATTCATCGCCCCTCGCCTAAAGTTCAACCTTGCGAGTAGACTAGTAGGGATACCGATGATCAGATTCCGGAAGATGTGACTCTAACTAAATTTTTAAAGAGAACAAAACTAAAAAGGAAATGACTAAACAAATTTTGAGTAATTCTTATTTATAAAAAAACATTTAATGCTTTTTTCCTCTGTTTCATGAATGAATGCTTTACTGAATGGTTTACTTATTTTTTTCTTCTGCCATTGACTAAATGAATGTTTTAATGAATGCATTAATGAATGGTTTTTTCAGTTGTTGAGTGATTGAATGGCTTAATGAATGATTTAATGAAAGCATATTTCAACTATTGAGTGAGCTAATTTGCAGTAGATGCATTGTTATTTGCATTGTAGATGCATTGTTATTTGGATTGTGAAATAGTGAAATAAGTTGTTATTTGCAAGTAGATGCATTGGGTTTGGGGAGTTAAGAGTGATGTGAGGGTGGGGAGGGGCCATAAGAGCTTCCACCTTCATGTGGTTGGTCCTGTTTAGTAGAGAATATTAAATTATTCTCGAAACATAGAGGAGCTCAATGAATGGTAAGGAATAATACATTTAAAAACATCTATTTCTATAATTTTAGTGTATAATTTTCACTATTGCTATTTGACTCCTCCATTGGAACTTGTTACAAATAGCGTTGAGAAACATTTCCATAGTTAAGAGGCAAGAAATGGCATTTTGATTAGATTGATGGCCTTATATACATAGTATTTTTGGTTATCCATGTTTTATCAGGTGATCTATTCTTAACAATTAATTTACTTGAATAGTATTGTAATTTACATTGTAATAGAATTGTATTTATTTAGATTGGTTTTGTTATTTTCATAAACAAACATAAATTTATTTGATGGGTCCTAACATGAAACTATTACAACAGGACAAAAAATGAAGTATGTTGAATGATGTTTTGAAAGGTAAAGCATAAGAAGACAGTGTGAAGATCCACAAATAAAGGTATAATTATGTTTTCTTTTGTTTGATTGAGTTGTGTATTGGGTATTTATGCATGTGCACACACATACATTTAGTTGATGTTGATGATTACCATACATTGAGGCGAACTTTGTTCTATGTGATCTAAAAAATTACCTTAAATATTTTGATTTATCATGATAACTGGCCCCTTGGTAATACTTTACCAATTCCATATAGCTAGGACAACAAAATTAAATGTAGGCATTTCATTACAAGAAATATCATAGGCATTTGAGTTTGATGGGAATATGAAAGGTCAAAAGACAGAAAAAGATAGATAGACTTGTGAGGAAAATGGTATCTTAAGCGTTGTTTCCCTATTATTTCGCATGAGTATATTGTTATCTGCCCCAGTTTATCTTTCTCTAGTAGTTTTGTAATTTGTTTCTTAATCTCATATCTTGTTCAAATTTCATGTTTGATTGTGCAGTGGAAAACCTATGTTTATATTTGTGCTTATCCCTGTAGGTTGTGAGTTGGGCATGGTACACATTGGTATTTTCAGTTTCCATCGTAACTTTTCACCCCAACATCATTGTGCACTTTATTACTCATAATTGCTAATTTGTTACAAAGTCTTCTTTGTGCAAATATTTCAAAGGCATTTATATCTTCTAGTATTGCTTCCAATTTATCACCGAGTTTAAAGTGGTCACTTAGAGCAAACATCTCAACTCTGGAATACAAAAGAAGAATGACTGCATTGATAATTATGGTAACAAAGTATTGAGATCTGCTTGAAAAAATAAAGATCTATTTGCTACTTTATTTCTGGAAGGCATTGTTTGAATGCTTAAGTTATACAAATTGTTTATTTTTGTTGTTTTCAGGCAATCTTCCAGAGCTATCCACGGCCTAAAAAACAGTATCAGTCATTTTCACTGATTTACAATGATATATCACTAGATTTGGTATGACATCTTTTTGCTAAAGGCAACATTTTCACATTTGTTGGAAACAATTTCAAGGTTCTTTCCCAAGGAAAAATGATTTTTATTGAAGAAAGCCCATTTGCAGCCATGACTTTTGGTGGTGTTGATCCTAATCACTTCAAGGGTAAACATCAATATGCTCCTGTTACTCGAAAGGGTTACTGGAAGGTATGTAATAGAATCATGTTAGTTTTCCAGGTTTAAGATTGACTGTATTTAAGGATAAACACATGCATGCCATGTTCTTTGTATGAGTCATAGTTACTAGTAGGTATGTCATGGGATTAATATACTCTAATAAATCAATTTATTATTTCCTTCAGTTTGACATGGGAGACTTCCTCATTGATGATCAATCAACAGGTCAGCATATAGTCCATCTTATTCAATTGGGCACATGATTGCTTCTTAAGGAATCTTATGAAAATATTGATGGCATTTTATGAACATTCTATTGAAGGTTTCTGTCTTGGAGGTTGTGTTTCTATTGCAAATTCTGGAACTTATTTGCTAGCTGGTCCATCGTTAAAGCATGCATACCTTTGATCTTTTGTAAATTTCTTGTATAAGTTAGTGGTGTTTTCTAGGTCCGTGCACGATATGCTATTGCACAGGGGTGTGGCACATCTGATGCTTGTATGCTATTGCACTATGTAATCATTGTACTATTGCAATGTGTGATTGGCATGCATTATGAATATTTAAAATATATGCATCTACTATTCTAGGTGGAAATTTTGATTTCCATGTACATTCTTAAAAAATAGCCCTTCCAGCTTAGCAAAAAACTTAGTAATATGCTATAGAATCCAACTGGCTCATTTTGAGGGAAGTTTTTCTTCAGAAAGAAAAGTATGCAAATCATATTTCCAATGAGATAACCAATGTAATCCCATGGAAATGGATATTGGAACATGGGAAACCAATACTTGACAAGTTGTGTATGCCATTTAACTTGAAGGATAAATGGAGTAATATGAAGAAGAGTAATTACTGAAGCATGTACATACATGGATGAATTAATTATGTCTATCTTGTTCCCAATCTTCCTCTTTGGAGGAAAACTACTTGGAATCTCATGTGTAATCTCAACATATCCTTCTAGAATTCTACTCAATTATACTAATACTTCCTTTATTGTGTCACATTTTTAAACATTATTGGACTTTATGCCATCTAAGACTCTTATTTGCACCATTTCATAACACTCCTTGGTATCCTTTATTGCATTTATGAAGTTATTTGTAAATAACAGAACTTCTCTCTGGCCCTTATCTTTAATTGACAACTAAATTATTTTTCTATCCTTTATAATGTCCTGAGTTCTTCTTGAGTGATTTATATCTCCATTGGGCATCCACAAACTACGTATATTTTACATTTTAGTCCTTTGGTTGACTTGGACTTGAGCATGCATTTTATTTATATGTTTGACAAAATGATTCTATATCATCACTCATTTGGACATGTTGAGTGAAAATCTATCATATCTAAAACACTAATTAGATTATTTTGATGCATAAAATTCAATGATCACCGGCAGAGTGTGTGCTCTAGAATGAAAAAGATATATAGAAGCATACCATACTGATATGTCATAAGAGTTGTCAGGTAAAGAACTGTAAATGAGAAGGATATAGATTATTTACATATTTATTGGAATAATCTCCACCATTATCTGTGTGAAAGATATTGATCCCCTTACTAGATTGTTTCTCTGCAAGAACTTTAAAATCTCGAAGACAAGCAAGCACATCAACTTTGTGTTTTAAGTAGACCCCTGTGTATATAGAGATGTAATCAATGAAGGTTAGTACTAGGCCTGGAAATTGATAGCCCACAGAACGTTTTTTCACTTTTTAGACGTATTTGATAGATCTTTAAAAAATTAAAACGTCATAGATGACGGGCATATAAAAATTCAAACTGTAGATTTGACGTGTACTAGTTTATATCTCCCATCATAAGTATTAATAATGGTTCAAGATGCAGGATCTCAATTGTAGCCTTTACTGGTTATGCATTACATTGGAGTGACCCAATCCCATCCACTAAGATTGACGCCACATCTCCATGAACTTTCTCTAGAAGGATTCATTTATATCTACACGTTTATCGATATTAATGGGGTTTACTTTACCCTGGTGTGGTGTTTGTTCAGATACAGTGGGTTTATAAAATAAAACTTGTGTATTATGTAGTTCTCTTCATTCAAACCATAAATCTCAAGTTACAGCGTTCTTGTTCAGGTTAGCATTTCTTTGAGTTTTTGTTTTATTTATGTATGATTTTGTCTAAGGATGAAGGTATTTATGTATATGAAAATTGTTCTTCTATTTCCCAAGTGCATTCCATTTCTCACTTTGTTTTTGGGTCAATTTTGAACATTTTGCATATTTTCATTGTGTAAAAGTTGTGCTGGATTGGGGTTTGCAAATTTTCAATTCGATTTTGTACTTGTGTTTTGTTTTTTTAATTTTACTATTCGTGGAAAGGGAAAATAAAAAACACTAAGAATCTGAGCTGGGCTGGGGTTTGCAATTTAAATTCGATTCTACACCGATTTATTTTAAATTTATTAACCAGGGAAAGGGGTAAAAACACCTGGGTTGGGGTTTGCAATTTAAATTCGATTTTACAGTGATTTATTTTAAATTTATTAACCAACGAAAGGGGTAAAAGCACCTAGAATGCCATTTATTTTAAGTTTCATTAGGGAAATAAGTAAAAACACCTAGAATGCCATTTTTTAGTTGCAGGCTACTTGCAGCATGCCATTTTTTTCTCATCGTGAGCACTACAATCCACCGGCTTATTATTAAGGCTGTTGGTTTGATTCTTGTCCCAAGGGCTATGATTCTGCCGACGGGTTATTGGTTGGGGATATGATTTTTTCCATGAATTTTGTTATGGTTTCTCTCTTATAGACAATGGGTAGGCCTTTAACAACTTGTTGGATACTTTGCTAGCTCTTTTAATAACTTGCTGGATACTTGCTAGCTTTAAAATACCAAAGTCTATAGTAGCACTTACTTCTTAACCAATTAATTTAGTTGACAGTCATGAATTTAAAGTAAACATAATGTGAAAGGCTTGAAAAATCCAATACCGTCATTAAATTTCCATTTGATAGGCATAATAGATTTGAATTTCCAGGCCTGGTTAGTACGTATATTTATTTATTCAAACATAGGTGAGGAAAGGGACCAGTAATGTCACAGGGCACAAACTCAAGAAGTGTTGTGGCTCTCTTAGCCTTTACTTTCTCAAATCTCTCTTCAAGGTGCCTACCAAGAGTATATATTGGACAAACTCCATCTAAGAAGGATATAGGTGGCAACCCCAATATCCCGTCTTGTTTGATTAATTGATGTAATTAACGTAAGTTAATATTCCCAAACATATCATGCCATAACTTACTAACATCATTAGAATGCATTAACAAATCTAAAGTAGGAGTTTTAAGCAAAAACTTTGAAAAAACATACAATTTATTTTTGTGATCAACTTTTCCAAGTGAAATCTTTGAACCATCAATTGAATCTGAAATAATTATTGAGTATTTAGTGAAGATAAATTGCTTACCATGGCCTGAGTGTATCATTCGATAGATGGAAATCATATTTTTCAGACAGATAAGGTACAAGTATAACATCTTGAAATTTCTCATCTTCTTGTAAAATATCACAAAAAATTCGTGTGTTCAAGACATTCAAATGTTACCACTGTTACTACATGTTTAAGTGAACTACACCACACCGCTTCCTAAATGGAAACCTTTCAATTTTTTTTTTTGTTAAATCTACCACCAGGCATCGCTTTTCTGACGATGTTTCGATGCTCCTGTCAAAGATCTAACACCTTCAGGTGACACTCAACCGACGCTTTTTGTTAAACTTCCGACACCTTTTCCATCGAATATTCGACGCTTTCAGGAAAACTCTGACGGCATTGTCATGACTCTGACACTTCAGCCCATCGGACGACCGACGCTTCAAGTGTCAGAACTAGTCAGATTTTTTATGCCTTCTAGATAAAAACACCAACGGCGTTTCCATGACTCCGACACTTCTTCCCGTCGGAAGGTCGACCCTTCAAGTGTCGGTGGGCGTCGGATTTTCAACAGTCTGTGCAAGTTTTGAGTGACACTTTGAAAGAAAAATTTGTCGAATAGGTGACACCATGGTGTGTCAGATCTTTGACCCACTTTGGTAGCATGTCAAATATCCATCGTTATGCCACCAATGACAAAAAAAGTGCATGTGTCAAAGATGCGACAGAGAAGTTTCGGATTTCAAACATACAAGGTGTTAGATTTTGGGTTGAAATTTTATTATGTACCTCCAGACTATGAGCCTCTTAGAAGTATTCGTGCATAATGGAGAAAGGGTTGTTCATGTTTTAAGACTATTTTCTAGGTTTTAGAACCGCAGGGGATGCCCTAGCCAAATCCCTCCTACATTACAAGGTTGTTAACCCGAGTTTTGACCTTGTTGGGTTGCAGTGTGTTTTTCTTGTTCACATGGGTGGAGAAAGTGTGGTAAACTAGCATACTGGTTAAGCTTGTTCCTTAAAGAAAACAATAGTTGGATGCCATAGTAATTTATTTTTCCTTATCTGAATGCATGAGTTGTTTAATAATATAAATTCCAAGAAATTTATTTTTTTTGTTACAGTCACAGTTTGTACCAGACAACATGACTAATAAGTGAAAAAAGAAGGCCAAGATTGTAGACTATGAATCAAATGCAGAAATCACACCCACACCAAGGGTGGAGATAATATATGAAGATAGTAAATCCATCACCAGGACTGAACCTAAATTTAAATGGGGTTAGATCTATCACATGCTCCATGAGAAGAAGGTTCCAGAGGTAGGATTGGAGGACCTATTCTTATATGATAACATATTCAAATTAAGGATCACCAAGGTGTCCACAAGACCAGATATTTCTCCTTTCCCTGAGGTCATTGGATGGATTCTGTCCAAAGCAGATGCCACAAGGATGATCATGTGCAACGTGGAGGATAAAGGATTTTCATCCTTCACACCTACATTCATAGAAAAAGCATAAAGCCTACCACCCTCAGAAGTCAACATGAAAACTGACTGGATAAAAGTCCTAACTCTTGATTACATGGCTACAAAAAAGATGATGGTAGCTAAAGGAAAGAATTTCCGGCATAAGCAATCCAGCGAATACGAAACTGCCCATCTACGCCCAAATGGCACTTCTCCGTCCGAGTGCTGACTTTCCATATGTTGGTACACAAAAGGACACTATAATATTGAATTTTTCCTAAACACTATAGATGGGAATGACATGAGATGCATTTACCCTTTGACCAGCATGCCATTTTAATTTTCTATGTGTTGATTGTCGTACGCGACTATATCCACTGAAACTCGCATACATACGCGACTATGTATGTTGACAACCCACGTACTATATGCGACTATTCTCATTGCAACACGCATACATATATATACATGGGTTTCCCTTAAAGCAACTCGCCTGTCATATGCAGGTTGCCTATATCAATAGTCGTGTACAGTATGCAGGTTGTCAACATACATAGTCGCGTATGTACGCGAGTTTCAATGGAGAAAATTAAAATGGCATGCTAGTCAAAGGGTAAATGCATCTCATGTCATGCCCATCTATAGTGTTTAGGAAAACTTCAATCCTATAGTTTCCTTTCGTGTACCAACATATGGAAATTCGGCACTCGGACGGAGAAGTGCCATTTGGGTTGATAACAGTGTACCACATACAGGATGGTAGTACTGATGCTAAATAGGATTTTCGGCAAAGCCGATGGAAATTCTTATAAGTTTGGATGGATCAAACTTATTTACCATGTAGTCATGAAGGGGACAGTTTTCAATTGGGCTGACATAGTATCAAATAGTCTATCTTCCTGCATAACTGCATCCCAAGAAGGATTGCATCAACGAAAATTTGTGTTTTATATGGGATCTTTTATGGTTGACTGCATACATTGTTTTCATCCTTTTCAGAATCTCAACTGCAAATGGAAAGGAGGAAAAAACCCTATTTATGCATCATATCAGATACTATGGGCTGACAAATACCACAATCATTACAAGCTAATATGTGAAGAGTTCTTGATGCCCCTATTCCAACTAGTTTTCCTGGAGTAGTGTAAGTTCATGTCTGAAGGTGCTTTGGAATCTATAAAGGAGTTTGGAGATTACTTCTTCTTTGAAGAGGGCACATACCTGAGGATGTATGGGGGGGATAAATGACCCTCATTACTTCCTAAATACGTCGTGAATTACATAGTACATAAGGAAGCTATGAGACAACTCTTTCTGGATGGCTTTGGGAGTTTTTTGTTTGACCTGAAAAAAATGTTATTTTCCCCCACTACCTTTCTATGTGGAAGATATAAGTTTTATAAATTCAAGAGTGCACCTGAGTTCATGAAGGAACTAGAAATATTTCACAAGAATGATTCCCAAGGAAAGGTTGCATCCCATCGGGCACTCCTAAATGTGAATTTCGAATATGCTGATCATGTGGATAAGGATGAAGAAATATACAGGAATATTTACAACATGGAAACTTTGAACAAGAGAATCAAAAGGAATATCACAATATCTGGAGTTAAAGGCAGTAGCAACAGTAATCCAAAACTGAAGGGACATGAAGAAGAAGCTACGTGGAAAGAAAAAGAAGAAACAACACGTAGACGGGCAGAAGCAGAAAGCAAATTGTTAGCTGAAGAATCCCAACAAGAAAAAGAAGAAGATCAGAGGAACAAAGAAGAATCTATTAAGGATAATATTGCAGAGTTAGAAATATCAATAGCTCAAGAAGCTCAAAATCAAGAACAGGAAGCACAAAATCAATAATAAGTCACAGAAGAGCAAAGAAAGAAGGATCAAGAAGACCTGGATCATGAGAATTAGGGACACATTCCTACTTAGGACAACCCAGAGAACCGCCCTTCAACTTCAAGCAGTATACTTACAGGAGGGTATCTCCCTATGGTTGAATTGGGTTTGGTACTGTTTACCCCATCAAAGCAACATCAAGTTGCAAAATTAGAAGATGTACTTTTTGATCCCAAGAGAAAATCAATTGTTTGGAGGAGCGAGAAAACTTTGAAGATGGGTATTCCACCCAAAATCGCCCAAGTGACTGAGAGAACGGTTGTAAAGGATGTAGAAGAAGACCCGGTGCAGATGGCCTCATGGGGGGTTGCAATTGCATAGGTGAATTCCCATAATATTATTAAGCTTAAGGAAACAATTGATCAGTATAAAGGTAGAATGGCAGAGATGAAAGAAGTCTTAAGGAAGGAGGAGAGAATGGGTCGAGAACCAAAGAGAAAATATGATGCCACTCTGTCAGACTTTGAGAAGCTTCAGCAGGAATACCATATTCTAGAAGAGGAAAGAGATGCTTTGAAACTATCAAACATGATCCTTGATGGAGAAAATAATAACTTAGAAAGCAAGATGGTAGAAATGGAAGTACAAAAGTCCACAGCTGACCAACAAATAGAGCAATATAAAGTTCAAATTTCAGAACTAGAAACCCAAAATAGTTCCTTAGAAGTATTATTGAAGGCAACTAATGAACAAAAGATGGACATAGCACCTTTCAGAGAGGATGCTCTCTTACTTAGAGGTAAAATATATCAACTGCATGTTAAGCTAGAAGAAGAGGTTTTCAAAATAAAGCAAGTAGAAGCTCGACTGCGGGATATCTAAGTAGTAGCTACCGAATTCAAATCCAAGACCCAAGACATAGTAGAGACTATACAAGGTCAACTGACCTGGTTGGAGACAAATAAAGATCCCCTAGAAAATGCACGTGTAAATAATCCAGAGAGGTTGTAGCTTGAGTATGATCTCATGAATTTCAGTAGTAAAAATGCTGAGAGACTGATAGATGCATTCGAGAAGACAACAGACAAATGCATGGAATTCTATAAGAAGGTTCTTAACTCACACCAAATGCTAGACATCTTCAACAAAAATGTTGCAGGAGTTTCCATTCTATGAAGAGCACTTCAAGTACCTATAGGATAGGATGCAAGAGGATGAGCTTAGAATACATTTGATTAAAGGATTGAATGAAAAGTTGATAAAGAATTTGGTGGCTCAATATATAGTAAGTAATTTCTTATTGGAAGAACAGCTGTGAGTAACTCCGCCAAGGGTGGCTGACATAAAAAATCAGCTGTCCAAGCAAAGATCATGGTCAGATTCTTTGAAACAACATATTTTGAGACCATAGCTTCAGATGTTGTGGCATGGAAACAATTCATCAATGGATTGGTTGGGCCCACTTGAGTGGTTTTGTCTTATATACACATAGAAATGTTATTGTAAATATTTTTTATTTATCTTATTTTATTAGTGAGCACTAGAAAAAAAACATTTTGTAACCGAAAGTTGACGAAGTCTAAAGGGCAGGAAACACCAAGAGTCACTTTTGGAAATGTATAAATATAGGTAGATTCGAATAGAAGAGAGACTTTTCTAGCTCTCACATGCTAATTGTTTTTGTAATAAGAACTATTTGTTGTTATAATAAAGAGGAATGAAGTTTTGCTGGAGAAGGGGCTGCCTGATTTTCAAATGCATGCTGCGTAGATTGTTGAATAAAGAACTATCATTCTTTTTTATCTTACTATACAAATTTGTGAGATCGTTCTAACCGCTGAACTATTTATGTGTTATGATCGATTTCATTTTCATGTTATGAATCTTATGCAGTAAATGAGTAATGAATTCTTTAACTTCATTGAGATATCTCTATGTTATTTTTTTGTTGTAGTTATGTATTCTGAATTTATCATCTATCTATAAACAAAATTGTGCAGAAAATGCAGTACATTGCTCACATTAATAATAATATTGCTCCCTGGGGATAAGTTAGATAGAATAGATTAGATTAGTTTTTCTTTGCTTTCGGTGATTTAGGAACAAAGGGGAAAAGACGGAAGGTAAGAACATACACATCACATTGTGAGGTCTTTGTTCCCTGATCATTTTCATTTATCCTAGGCACTTGCATATAATTTATAAAATATTAAAAAAAAACACGTAAACGGTGGACCGAGCCGCAAACGGTAAAGTAGATTAAAACCTTCATTTAATTATATGGTAGTCGGGCCGCTAACCAGACGGATTCCCCACACCAAATGATAAATGATCTAATTTGGAACGATTATTGGGGAGAATCCCTACTATCGATACCTAGGATTTTCTAGGCATCAATAGTTTTAGCGCTAGAAGGAGGGATACCAGTGCATCGCTGGAAAAGGAAACCTGGTTTCCCGAAACTATTCCACTAGTGACAACCCCAAAACTAGTTTCTCTGAAGAACGAGTAAACCCAGAAACTGCCGAAAACCTTTACCAAGTTCCTTTTGAAGTAGTTGATCATTTCAAAAGATACACAAGGTCATATGCAAAAAATCTCGGGGGATTGCAGACACTCCATGAATTACCCAGAAGAGGAGATTCTAAAATAATACCCACTTGCACAAAGGATTCAGTCTTGGTAGGAAATTTGGAAAAAATTGTGAAATTATCCTTACAAGAAATTGACCAACCACTTAATCAGTTGGGACCAAAATCCTCGTATTGTTCTCCTCGTTGTTCTCCTTTTCAGTCTCCTTTTCAATATCCACCTCGATATCCTCTACGAATCATGGCTGTAAATGTACCCCCAAATCCTAATGCAAATAATCCTCCACTGCAACCAGCTTGGAGGGGAATAACTCCACTCAACCTGACTCCTCCATTGCATGCTTTGCCTCCAAATTCTGAAAAGTCATTACCTAAATTTGATCCGGGAGAAGGCATTCTTGTGGATGATCACTTACAGAGTTTTTTCTTGGCCTTAGAAGGTTTAGCAGTGGATCATGAAGATGTATTATGCAAAATATTTCTGCATACTCTTAAGGGTAAAGCACCATCACGGTATTTTGGCTTACAGGAAAATTCGATCACAAATTGGGATACTTTTGAAATATTTTTTAAGAACAAGTTTGGTATCCAAAGAACTATTTGTGCCTTAATGAAAGAATTACTTGCTCTAAGGAAGGAAAATAAAGAGAAGGTGAAAGACTTTAATCAGAAGTTTGTTGCTCATCTAAATAATTTTAGCGCTATCATAAATCCTGTTGAAGAGACTTTAATTGAATATTACACTTCAGTACTTGGCTCCGACATAGAAATGTTTGTCAAAAGATTAGTAAAGCCTTCCTTCGTGGAAACTTATGAGGAAGCCATAAAAATAGAGGTTGAATTTGAAAGTATAAACAAACACTCTACAGAACCATAAATAAGAAATTTTGGTAGCAAGAAACCCTGGTTGTTGACTAGGACCAACGATGAACATTCCCATGAATTAGAAAGTGTGGTCAAAATGGTACAGAAGTTGTTCAACAAAATTGTCGACATGGAGAAAGAAAAGGAGGACAAGAAATAATTCAAGCCTTATTATATGAGAAGAGATGAAGGTGGTCCATCCCAACCACCCACACACAATCCTTCTGTTATGAATTTAACTAAAGTTGGAATGGAAAAATTTTGTGCGTTTCATCAACATCCTCACTCTGAAAGGAATTGCCCATAGTGCATTAACTCCATGACTTTGGTTATGAATAAGTTACTAGATTCTAAATTATCAAAAATTGTGGTCAAAGAGGGAAAGGCTCAAAATGCACAGTTCATCTATGCAATTTGAGCTGGTGAATCTGGGGTCAAAATCTGAACCCAAATATGTGAACTTGGGAAAGTGTTGCTCACCAGGGGAAAGAATCAAATTCATTGGCTTGTTTAAACAATATAAAGATGTCTTTGCTTGGACTTATGAATATATTAAGACTTATGACACCTGCATTATACAACATGTTATTCCAATTAAAATGGGATTCAAGCCATTTCAGCAGCCATTAAGGAAGATGCATCCTAAATTAGAACCCCTTATTCAAAATGAAGTGAAGAAGCTCCTTGATGCCAGGATTATATTTAGAGTTAGACACTTGGAATGGGTTGCAAATGTGGTACCAGTGAGGAAACATTCTATTGAAATTAGACTTTGTGTAGATTTCAGGAATTTAAATCATGCCTCTGACAAAGATAACTACCCAATCCCTCCCATGGAGCAGATATTACAAATGGTTTCAAGCTCTGAGTTGTTCTCTCTATTAGACAGGTTTTCAGGCTACAACCAAGTGTTGGTAGCAAAACAAGATAGACTAAAGACCACTTTTAGAACCAATTTGGGGACTTTTGCATATAGGAGAATGCCTTTTGGTATTATTAACGTTGGAGCAACTTTCCAAAGGGTGATGTATATAGATTTTGGTGGTTTGATTGGTCACAACGTGGTAGTCTATTTGGATGACGTTACAGTTTTCTCCAAAAGGAGAGAAGAACATATGTTTCTTCTAAAACAAATTTTCGATCGCTGTCGAAAATATGGTATCTCTTTAAATTCGAAGAAATGTGTTTTCGCAGTATTAGAAGGAAATATTTTGGGTCACATAATTTCTAAGAGGGGGATCTCCATAGCCCCAGAGAGGATTAAAGCTATAGCACAGATCCCCTTACCCCATAATAAGAAAGGCATGCAATCTTTCATGGGGACAATTAATTTTGTGCAAAGGTTTGTGCCCATTTTTTCTCAAATAGTCAAACCTTTGCAACAAATGGTAAAGAAAAGTATTTAGTTTAAATGGACCGACTTAGAGAAAGGTACATTCAACAAACTTAAAGCAGCAATAGCCCATGCACCTTCCCTCAAAAGTCCTAATTTTGAGAAAGATTTCATTTTATACACTTTTTCTTTAAACAACTCACTAGCAGCAGTGATTACGTAGAAGGAATAAGGGGAGATGAATACCCCATATCATTCATGAGCACTAGTTTACAAGGTGTTGATTTGAATTACCCTACAGTTGATAAACAAGCATATGCAGTTTTTAATGCGGTAAAACAATTCAGGCCATACATACTTAAAAACAGAACCAAAGTAATTATTTCACACCCAGAAGTCTGGACTCATTTCATGCATAAAGAGTTAGGAGAGAGAAGAGGAAATTGGGTAACAACCTTGCAAGAATATGACTTAGAATTTAAACCAGCCACTATCATCAAAGGGCAAGGACTTTGAAAACTAATGACTGAAAGCCAAGATAATGAAGATGATGATCAGGAGAATGAGGTTGAGTTGCATATGATTGATATGTGTCCTATATTTACAACCCATAATATTGGTACAGAGATCTGGTGTACTATCTCCAACAGGGGTGTTTTCCTAAACCCTGGAATTCCAAACAAAGAAGAGCATTACGTTTGAATTCAGCATCATATCAGATAATTGACGGTGTGCTTTTTAGGAAGAATTATGACGGAGTTTTTCTTAGATGTTTGGATCTTAGATGTTTGGAATGAGAAGATGCATCCAAGGTCGTTAAAGAGTTGCATGATGGTCCTGCTGGAGGTCATTTTTTAGGAGATACTATAAAACACAAGATTTTAAGGCTAGATACTATTGGCTGACGTTGTTTAAAGATGCTCATGCTTACATAAGGAAGTGTGACACATGCCAAAGGAACGGTGGGAAACAAGCAAAGGATGTTGCGCCACTAAAGCCAGTTATTGTGTCTAAACCATTTGAGCAATGGGGAATTGATATTATTGGAGAAATCAATCCAAACTCTTCATTGCAACAGAAGTACATCCTCATAGCTACGTATTATTTTACCATATGGGTGGAAGCGATCCCATTACGAAAAGTGAACGAAGATGCAGTCATAGATTTCTTACATGACCATATTAAGACAAGGATTGGGGTTCCAATTTCCCTGGTTTTTTATAATGCATATTACTTTTTGTCAATTAAAATTACTACATTTTCTAATGAGGAAGGAATGAAATTACATTATTCTGCTAACTATTATCCACAAGATAATGGATTATCTAAATCAACTAATAAAAATCTCATTAGAATTTTAAAGAAAACTGTCATAGAAAACCAAAGAAACTAGCATATAGCTCTTCCTAATGCACTGTGGGCTGATCGATTCACACCCAAGAATTCATTAGGTGTGTCACCCTATACCTTAGTTTATGGAAAGGAAGCTATCTTAACCCCTAACATTTTGTTTCCTTCTTATCAATTAGCCCAAGCATCCAGATGATCTAGTAGTGAGGTTTTACAAGCCCGAATCAATACTTTGCTAAAATTAGAAGAGTCTAGATCTAAGTCTAAGGAAAGGTTTAAGAACCAGCAAGAGATTGTGAAAATATGGTTTGACAAGCACAAGCCCGGAAATAAAAATTTTGAAGTATGAGATTTGGTTCTGAAGTGGGATCACCCACATGACGAAAAGGGTAAGCACACTAAGTTTCAATATCTGTGGATAGGCCTATTTCATATTGCAGAAAAGTTAGGCCCCTCAACATACAAGTTACATGATTTACAGGGTTGGGAAGAGAATATACCTTCCAATGGTTTGGTTCTTAAGCCTTACTTTATTTAATGCATTTGAGGTCTTTTGTACATAAATAAACATTTTGTGTTTGATTTGATTTTCCGTAGTTATGTTTTCTCTTTTTATGTTGATTTGCTTTCTTGGCATCTGATTTATTTCAGTTTGTTTTTATTTGTTTTATTTTAGTTTTCAAATAAGCCAGTGCAGCTTTAGTGTTTAAGGGACATACGTATTTGGACAAACTGCAAATATTTGAAAACCTGGTTACCCTACCCTAGTGGACTATAATCAATGTTAAGTTCTAAATATTACATTCCTAGAAGGGTTTGGACATCTTAAATAAATCTTGAAAAGATTTAGTTGGTCTAACAGAATACCATAACGCAGTTTGGTTTTAAAATTAGTTTTTCCAGAGATCTGTGTTCACCAGCCAGTCGCTAATTGTTGTTGCTGCAACTATTACCCCAAAAATAATTTGTATTCTTTAGGACCCCATTTTATTTTTTATATTTTTCTACTGAGATTTTTTGAGCTTTGAATTCCATCACTCATGACTTGTTTTCACCCCAAAAAAATTCAAAAAGTTGGTTTTTTACTCTAAGGCAAAAAGTCTTTTGACTCACAACGATGGATGAGTCTTCATGTTTAATCCGCAACAGCAGGTGAGTTTAAATGTTTTTCCAAAGCAGCGGATGGATTTAAATTTTTGACCCGCTATGGAAGACTTTTTTTTAAGTTGGAGCTGTGGCGGCAATTAGTTTTTTATGTGCTTTGTTTGTTTTGTTTCATCCGCTGCATCGGAGTTTTTTGCTAGAATTGAGCCGCAACAACAGGTGCATTCTGTTTTTGGATCCGCAGTAGCGGATGCTTTTCAAGAGCGTGGATCAACTTATGGTTATCCAATACATCAGAAGCCTTTTAGGGTTTTTGACGCAACAGCGGGTGGATTTTTAGGTTGAGTATCGGAACTCTTTCCGATTCTTGTGACCCACTACGTCGAATGATCGTTCAATTTTCTGCTACAATGACGAAAATTTTTCTCCTTACATGCCCAATATTCACCTTCATTTTATTGATCCTGCTGCATCGAAAGCGTTCACCTTAATTTTATTTTAAATTCTTCCTCCGATGACGTCCGTCTACTAAAGCCGCAACTTACATCGAATGTTTTTCCAAGAAGTGAGCCGATAGTAGCGTCAATGTTGGAATGTTTGAGCCGCTGCTATCAGGGTTCTTTTCACCTTTAATTCATTTTGGTCCTCCAATGCACTATTTTATTGGCACCAACAATGTTTGTTTCACGCGTGCAAAGTTATTTCCTACCTACAACATTTAGTGGTTTTACACGTTGTTTTTTATATATATGGCGAACAAAGGGTAATTACCATAGTTGTTGTCGACTACGAGCACATAAAAGCTAGGGTTTGTGAGTTTATCCCATTTTGGGGCATCCGTTTTGAGTTGGTGGAACCGACATATGGAATCCCATGCACTGCGTTGGGCACTGCATCTACGACTGTCGTCGAGCCCAGCCTTCCAGGTAGATTTTTTTTTGTTTGCTTTCTTTTGATTGGTAGGTTGGTTGAGATTGCATCCTGTTGGTTTTTGATAGACCATGCAACGGCTCTGGTTGTCGGGTTTTTTGGTTTTAAAAGATATCTCTCCTTGCCTTTGTAGGTTTTAGCAGCTTTCCTTTTAAGTTTTGACCTAACCGTGGTCGCTCAACCTACTCCCATGAATCCTTTTCGTTTTGGCTCTGATGCATTTCACCTACAGGCATGGCATATAATGATGGTTTTTGAGTAGCCCGAGATTTTTTTCGGCCTTGGTCTTACTTGGTTCTTTCTCTTGTGCGGTGATAGTGGTTTTTTCAAATCAAGCAATCCTTTCAGGTTTTGGGTACTTTACCCTATCTCCTCAAAGAGGGATTTTGACCCTAGTGGTTAAATCTAGGGAATCACCTCTTTTTAGCCTATGTGTGCTACCTGTAGACTGTGATCCTCTTAAAAGTATTCCTTCATGATGGCAAAAGGGCCATTCAGGTTTTAAGACTATTTTCTAGGTTTTAGAACCACAGGGATGCCCTAGCCAAATCCCGCATGTGTTACAATTTTGTTAACCTGAGTTTTGACCTTGCTGGGTTGCGATGTGTTTTTATTGTTCCGATGGGTAGAGAAAGTGTGGTAAATTAACATATTGGTTAAGCTTGTTCCTTACATAAAACAATAGTTGGATGCCATAGTCATTTATTTTTCCTTATCTGAATGCATGAGTTGTTTAATAATATAAATGTGAAGACTTTTTTTTTTATAGTCGCAGTTTGTACCAGACAACATGACTAAGAAGGGAAAAAAGAAGGCCAAGATTGTAGACTCCGAATCATATGTAGAAATCACACCCACACCAAGGGTGGAGATAATATACAAGGATACTGAATCCATCAACAAGACTAAACTTGAATTTAAATGGGGCCAGATCTATCAAATGCTCTAGGAGAAGAATATTTCAGAGGAACGATTGGAGGACCTAGTCTTATATGGTAACATATTGAAATCAGGGATCACCAAGGTGTCCACGGGACTAGATATTTTCCTTTCCGTGAGGTAATTGGATGGATTCTATCCAAAGAGGATGCCACAGAAATGATAATGTACGACGTGGAGGATAGGGGATTTGCATCCTTCACACTTTTGCTCATAGAAAAAGCATACAGCCTACCACCCATCTGCGTACCCCATACAGGATGGTAGTATTGATGCTAAATAGAATTTTCGGCAGATCCAACGAAAAGTCTTATAAGTTTGGATGGATCCCACTTATTTACCATGTAGCCATGAAGGGGACAGTTTTCAATTGGGCTGACATAGAATCCAATAGTCTATCTTCCTGCATAATTACAGCACAAGAAGGTTTGCATCAACAAAAATCCAAGTTGTATATGGGATCTTTTTTGGTTGACTGCATTCTTTGTTTTCATCCTTTTCAGAAGCTCAACTGCAAATGGAAAGGAGGAAAATCCCCTATTTATGTAGCATATTAGAGACTGTGGGATCACAAATACCACAGTTATTACAAGCTAATATGTCAAGAGTTCTTTAATGCCCCTATACTAGCTAGTTTTCCTGGAGGAGTGTAAGTTCCTATCTAAAGGTGCTTTGGAATCTATAAAGGAATTTGGATATTAATTCTTTTTTTAAGAGGGCACATACCTGAGGATATATGGGGGGCCTAAAGCACCCTGATTGTTGTCTAAATACGCCACGGATTACATAGTACATAAGGAAGCTGTGAGACAGATCTTTTTACATGGCTTTGGGAATTTTTTTTTCGACCTAAGAAAAGTTGTTTTCCCCCACAACCTTTCTATGTGGGAAGCTATATTTTTTCTAAATTCAAGAGTGCACATGAGCTCATGAAGGAACTATAAAAATTTCATTTCAATGAAAAAATATTTCACATGAATGATTCCCAAGGTAAGGTTGCAGCCCATTGGGCACTCGTAAAGGTGAATTTCGAATATGTTGATCATGTAGATAAGGATGAATAAATGTACCAAAATATTTGCAACATGGCCACTTTGAACAAGTGGCTCAAATGGAAGATCAAAATATTTGGAGTTAAAGGCAGTAGCAGCAGTAATCCAAAACTGAAGGGACGGGAAGAAAACGTTGCATGGAAAGCAAAAGAAGAAACAACACATAGACTGGCAGAAGGGGCAAGGAAACTGTTAGCTAAAGAAGCCCAATGAGAAAAGGAAGAAGAACAGAGAAAGAAAGAAGAATCTATTAAGTATAAGATTTTCGATTTAGAAAGATCAATACCTCAAGAAGCTCAAAATCAAGAAGAAGTCACAGAAGACAAATAAAGAAGGATCAGGAAGACCTAGATAATTAGAATCGGGGACAAAGTCCTACTCAGGACAACCTAGAGAGCCTCCCTTCCACTTCAGGTAGTATACTTATAGGAGAGCATCTCCCTATGGTTGAATTGGGGTTGGTACTATTTACCCCATCAAAGAAACATCAAGTTAAAAAATTAGAAGATGTATCTTTTGATCCCAAGATAAAATCAATTGTTTGGAGGACCGAAAAAAATTTGAAGACAGGTACTCAGCCCGAAATCACCACAGTGACCGAGAGAATGGTTGTAAAGGATGTAGAACAAGACCCAGTGCAGATGGCCTCATGTGTTAAATTTTCATATGCTTAGCTAAGACATCAGTATTTCATTTCATATTCATAACAAAAGCATATAAACAGGATCACTGAAAGATAGACAAGCACAACCATACAAAAGGAACACAAGGATTTATCATGGGAAAACCCTAAAGGGAAAAAACCCAGCAAAAGCTTCCTCAATATAGATGCCCCAAAAAGATAAAATATAAAACCAGCAGGGAGATCAAAGCATGATCCTCCTCCTTCTCCAGCTACTTCTCTTCTCCACTAATGTGCTACATAAGTGAGAGTGTGTGTGTTCAAATGAGGAGAGCTACACCTCTATTTATATTCATTCGTTCACTTTAATTAACTCATCTGACATGTAGGCTCAAGTTAATCATGTAGGCTCGAGTTACACATGTAGGCTCAAGTAACCACACTGGGGTGCTAATGACCCACCTTTACAATTAGAGGGGACAACCTCATGACTCTTATTAGTTCTTCCTATTAGAAGCATCGGGGTACAAGATAATACAAGTGGTTCTCCCGGTAGGACCATCGTGGACCACAAAAGATACATATAGAATATTCTTCGAAGTTACAATATTTCAACATCATGGGGTGTTGGAACTGCACAAGTGAATGTAGTAAGCTTAAGGAAACCATTGATCAGTAAAAAGGTAGAATGGCAGAGATGAAAGAAGTATTAAAGAAGAACAAGAGAGTTAAGAAGTATTAAGCTAGCAGAAGAGGTTTTCAAAATCAAGCAAGTAGAAGCTCGACTGCAAGAGATCTCAGTAGTAGCTACTGAATTCAAATCCAAGACCCAGGACATTGCAGAGGCTATACAAGGTCAACTGACCTGGTTGGAGACAAATAAAGAGCACCTGGAAAACATACCTGTAAAGAATCCAGAGAGGTTGCAACTCGAGTATGATATCATGAATTTCAGTAGTAAATATTGTGAGAGATTGAAAGATGCAGTCGAGAAGACAATAGACAAATGCATGGAATTCTATAAGAAGGTGCTTATAACTCACAACAAATGCTAAACATCTCTAGAAAAATGTTTGCAGGAGTTTCCAACCCATGAATATCCCTTGAAGTACCTACAGGATAGGCTGCAAGAGGATGAGATTAGCATATAGCTGATTAAAGGCTTGAATGAAAAGGTCATAAAGAGTTTGGTGGCTCAAGCTGCAGTAAGTAATTTCTTGTTGGAATACCAGCTATGAGTAAATCCACCAAGGGAGGATGACATAAAAACTCAGCTGTCAAAGCACAAGGTCACAGTCAGATTCTTAGAACCAACAGATTTCGAGACCATAGCTTCAGATGTGGTGGCATGGAAACAATTCATTAATGAGTTGACTGGGCCCACTTGAGTGGTCCTGTCTTATCTACACATAGAAATGTTATTGTAAATATTTGTATTTATCTTATTTTATTAGTGAGCACTATAAAACAAACATTTTGTAACAGAAAGTTGAGGAATCCCAAAGGGCAGGGAAGACCAAGAGTCACTTTTGCAAATGTATAAATATAGGTAGAGTCGAATAGAAGAGAGACTTTTCTATCTCTCACATGCTAATGTTTTTTGTAAGAAGAAATATTAATTGTTATGATAAAGAGGACTGAAGTTTTGCTAGAGAAGGGGCTTCTAGAGTTTCAAATGCATGTTGTGTAGATTGTTGAATAAATAACTATTTATGTTTTATCTTACTATAGAAATTTGTGAGATTGTTCTAACCGCTGAACTATTTCGGTGCTATGATCGATTTCATTTTCATGTTATGAATCTTATGCAGTAAATGAGTAATGAATGCTTTAACTTCATTGAGTTATATCTATGTTATTTTTTTGTTGTATTTATGTATTCTGAATTTATCATCTATATGTAAAATTATTTGTGCAGAAAATGCAGTACATTGCTCACATCAATAATAATCTTGCTCCCTGGGATAGGTTGTATAGAATAGATTAGATTAGTTGTTCTTTTATTTCGGTGATTTAGGAACAAAGGGGGTAAGACGGAAGGTAAGAACCTATGCATCACATTGTGAGCTCTTTATTCCCTGATCATTTGCATTTAACCTAGGCACTTGCATAGCATTTATAAAATATTAAAAAAAACACACACATAAATAGAGGACCAAGCCGCAACCAGTAAAGTAGATTTAAACCTTCATTTAAGTCTACGGTATTTGAGCCTCTAACCAGACGGATTCCCCACACAAAATGATAAACGGTCTAATGGGAACGGTTATTGGGGAGAATCCCTGCTGTTGTCACCTAATATTTTCCAGGAATCAATAGTTTTGGCGCTAGAAGGAGGGCTGCTAGTGCATGGCTATCAAAGGAAACCCGTTTTCCCGAAACTATTCTACCAGTGACAACCCCGAAACTAATTTCTCTGAAGAACGAGTAAACCCAGAAACTACCGAGCACCTACACTAGGTTCCTTTTGAATTAGTTGATCATTTCAGAAGATACACGAGGTTGTATGCAAAAAATCTTGGGGGATTGTAGACAATCCCTGAATTACCAAGAACAGGAGCTTCTAAAAGAATACCCACTTGCATAGAGGATTCAGTCTTGGTAGGAAATTTGGAATAATTGGTGAACTTATCCTTATAGGAAATTCACCAACCAATTAATCGGTTGGGACCAGAATCCCCGTATTGTTCACCTCTTCATTCTCCTTTTTAGTCTCCTTTTAAATCTCCACCTCAATATCCTTCGCGAATCATGGTCGAAAATGTACCCCCAAATCCTAATGCAAATAATCCTCCATTGCATGCTTTGCCTCGGAATCCTAAAAGTCATTACCTAAATTTGATCCGGGAGAAGGCATTCCTATGGATGATCACTTACAAAGTTTTTTCTTGGCCTTAGAAGGTTTAGCGGTGGAGCATGAAGATGTAGTATGTAGACTATTTCTACATACGCTTAAGGGTAAAGAAGAATCATGGTATTTTGGCTTACAAGAAAAGTCGATCACAGATTGGGATACTTTTGAAATATTGTTTAAGAACAAGTTTAGTTTCCAAAGAACTAATTCTTCCTTGATGAAAGAATTACTTACTCTAAGGAAGTAAAAGAAAGATAAAGTGCAAGACTTTATTCAGAGGTTTGTTGCTCATCTAAATAATTTCAACGCTGCCATAAAGCATGCTGAAGAGACTTTAATTGAATATTACACTTCAGCACTTGGCCCCGACATAGGAATGTTTGTCAAAAGATCAGTAAATCCCTCCTTGGTGGAAACTTATGAGGAAGCCGCAAAAATAGAGACCGAACTTGAAAGTATAAACAAACACTCTACAAAACCAGAAATAAGAAATTTTGGTAGCAAGAAATCCTTGTTGTTGACTAGGCCCAAAGATGAATATTCCCATGAATTAGAAAGTGTGGTCAAAATGGTACAGAAGTTGTTCAACAAAATTGTCGATATTGAGAAAGAAAAGGAAGCCAAGAAACAATTCAAGCATTATTATAAGAGAAGAGATGAAAGTGGTCCATCCCAACCACCCACACACAGTCCGTTTGTAATGGATTTAACTGAAGTTGGAATGGAAAAATTTTGTATGTTTCATCAACAGCCTCACTTCGAAAGAAATTTCCCACAGTGGATTAACTCCATGAATTTGGTTATGAATCAGTTACTATATTATAAATTAACAGAAACTGTGGTCGAAGAGGGAAAGGCTCATGGAATAGAAGAGGCACCCAAGGAAAATACACTATTTTGTTGGATTGTGTGCCCATGTTGGGGTTAGAAGATGAAGAACCTACCGAGGAAATACAACTGTCGGTTGTAAATGTCACAACAATAAGAAAAGTTCCACTGATTGAGGATAATACATTACTGCCCAAAATTAAGAAAATTCAGGAGAATATGAAGAATGTCAGAAATAATACTCAAACTCTACATGTACCTAATTTAGTTATAACAAGGCAGAACACCGCCATAATAAGTAAACCTGTGAAGGCTTCCGAAAATAAGGTGGAAAGTATCAAGAAAAGTTCAACAGAGTGTGAGATGGGGTATGATATAATAGAGGATATCAAGAAGACTAAGATAAATATTCTTTGTTTGAAATGTGTAACTTACCCCAACAGATTAAGAAGCTCTTGGAATCCTTTGATGCACCAGTCAGTAAACCCCAAGATGATATTCAGTCCGAGGAAGACATTAGTGAATCAAGTATAGGGGGGGAATACAAATCCAAAACATTACCATTTTTACTTTCCTTCGATATTTTTAATCATAATGTGCACAACTGTCTGGTAGACTCCGGAGCATCTGTGAATGTTATGCCTCTTTCAGTATGTAAAAGGATAAATGGGAAACCTACGCCTTCCGTAGGAAAAATCATACAATTGGATAGAACAACAATGAAGGTAGTGGGAGAAATGAATGATGTATTGATAATATTAGCTGCAGACAAAAAAGTGTGCCAATTTATAGACATTATGGTAGTGGATATACCCGAGGCTTATGGACTAATTTTGAGCAGGGACTGGTCTGCAAATCTCAACGGGTATTTTGCTACTAACTGGTCACATTTTTTGTTGCCTTACAAAAACTATCAAAATCATATTAAAGTATTGAGGGAACCACATATGAAGTATAACGTCACGCAACTCGAAGGGAAGAATGAACCTGTAAACTTTTCACATTCGATTTTGGGTAATTATTTTATTGAGCTTGAATCGAGAAATTATCAAGTGGAAGAAGCCAATAATGGGTCAAATACACAGCTCGAGCTCCTTCAGTTTTCGTGGGCTGATAAAATTGACTGTAACATAATTAACTTAGTCTCATATGTATAAAGTAGCACTAATTATGTAGAATTAGCAGATAGGTTTTGGGTATTATACTTTGACAATTCAAAAACTCAGGAAGGATCAGGAGTCGGTTGTATCGTGATTGGATCCAGAAAACAATAAACATTTTCTTTCTTGTAGATTAGAATTTGAATGCACTAATAGCACAGCCGAGTATGAAGCATTAATCCAGGGCTTAAAGAAGGAAATTGAATTCAAAGTGAAAATTTTAAAGGTTTATGGTGATTCTGAAATTATCATTGAACAAGTGTGAAATACAATTATTTGTTTATCATCGCAATTAAAATGATATCAAAATGAATTTTGGGACCTCCTAATGAATTTTGATGCATTTAATATTATTTCAATTCCTAGGTTGAAAAATGCAGCAGCTGAACTGTTAGCTACTTCAGTTGCAAGGCTTGTTCCTACTAATAATAGATGTTCAATTGAATTGATTTCCAGGCCTGTTATACCAGAAAACATCACTAATCTGAGAGTATTCGATGACGATCTGCAGATTTTAGAGTTTCTAACTAATGATGAGAATTTCAAAGAGTCTATAATTGATGACGAGGAACATCAAGAAAATGTCCAAAATGGGAATTTCATACCCAAAGGGGTTAGAAATTTGGAAGGAATGTTTGATATGAATAACATGTTCAGAAGGCCAGCCAATTTCAAAACACACAGTTCATCTATGCAATTTGAGTTGGTGAATATGGGGTCGGAAGCTGAACCCAAATATGTGAACTAGGGAAAGTGTTGCTCACCATGGGAAAGAAGAAAATTCATTGGCTTGTTTAAAAAATATAAAGATGTCTTTGCTTGGACTTATGAAGATATTATACTTATGACACCCGCATTATACAATATGTTATTCCAATTAAAACGGGAGTCAATCCATTTCAACAACCATTAAGGAAGATGCATCCTAAATTAGAACCCCTGATTCAAAATAAAGTGAAGAAGCTCCTTGATGCCAGGATTATATTTAGAGTTAGAAACTCGGAATGGATTGCAAGTTTGGTACCAGTGAGGAAAAAGTCTTGTGAAATTAGACTTTGCGTAGAGTTCGGGAATTTAAATCGTGCCTCTAACAATGATAACTACCTGGTCCTGCCCATGGAGCAGACATTACAAATGGTTTCAGTATCCGAGTTGTTCTCTCTATTAGACGGGTTTTCAGGCTACAACCAATTGTTGGTAGCAGAACAAGATAGACTAAAGACCACTTTTAGAACCAAATGGGGGACTTTTGCATATAGGAGAATCACTTTTGATATTATTAATGCTTGAGCAACTTTACAAAGGGTGATAGATATAGATTTCCATAGTTTGATTGGTCACAGCATGGTATTATATTTGGATGACGTTACAGTTTTATCCAAAAGGAGAGAAGAACATGTGTTTCATCTAAAACAAATTTTCGATCGCTGTCAGAAATATGGTATCTCTTTAAATCACAAGAAATGTGTTTTCGCAGTATTAGAAGGAAATATTTTTGGTCACATAATTTCTAAGAGGGGGATCTCCATAGACCCGGAGAGGATTAAAGCTATAGCACAGATCCCCTTACCCCATAATAAGAAAGGCATGCAATCTTTCATGGGGACAATTAATTTTGTGTGAAGGTTTATGCCCGATTTTTCTCAAATAGTCAAAACTTTGCAACAAATGGTTAAGCAAAGTGTTCAGTTTAAATGGACTGACTTATAAAAAGGTGCATTCAACAAAATTAAAGCAACAATAGCCCATGCACCTTCCCTAAAAACTCCTAATTTTGAGAAAGATTTCATTTTATACACTTTTTCTTCAGACAACTCGCTAGCGGCAATGCTTACGCAAAAGGAAGAAGGGGGAGATGAGTACCCCATATCATTCATGAGCACTGGTTTACAAGACGTTGAGTTGAATTACCCTGCGGTTGATAAATAAGCATACGCAGTTTTTAAGGCGGTAAAACAATTTAGGCCGTACATACATAAGAACAGAACCAAAGTAATTGTTCCACACTCGATAGTCCGGACTCTTTTCATGCAAAAAGAGTTAGGAGAGAGAATAAGAAATTGGGTAACATCCTTGCAAGAATATGAATTAGAATTTAAACCAGCCATTATCATCAAAGGGCAAGGACTTTGCAAACTAATGGCTGAAATCCAAGATAATGAAGATGATGATCGAGATAATGAGGTTCAATTGCATATGATTAATATGTGTCCTCTATTTATAGCCCTAGAATCTTGGTACAAAGATCTGGTGTACTATCTCCAACAGGGGTATTTTCCTGAAAACTGGAATTCCAAACAAAGAAGAGCATTACACTACAGTCATCATCATATCAGATATCATCATATTAGATAATTAACAGTGTGCTTTTCAAGAAGAATTATGACAGAGTTTTTCTTATATTTTTGGAATGAGAAGATGCATCCAAGGTCATTAAAGAGTTGCATGACGGCCTTGCTGGAGGTCATTTTTTAGGAGATACTACAGCACACAAGATTCTAAGGGATGGATGCTATTGGTCAACGTTGTTTAAAGACACTCACACTTACGTAAGGAAGTGTGACATGAGCCAAAGGAGCGGTGGGAGACAAGAAAGGCAGCTGCACCACTACAACCAGTTATTGTTTCTGAACCATTCAAGCAATGGGGAATTGATATTATTGTAGAAATCAATCCAAACTCTTCATGGAAACACAAGTACATCCTCACAGCTACATATTATTTTACCATATGGGTGGAATTGATCCCGTTACGAAAAGTGAAGGATGATGCAGTCATAGATTTCTTACATGACCATATTATAACCAGGTTTGGGGTTCCAATTTCCCTGGTTTTTTATAATGCATCGTACTTTTCGTCAATTAAACTTACTACATTTGCTAATGAGAAAGGAATGAAATTACATTATTCTGCTAACTATTATCTAAGAGGTAACAAATTAGCTTAATCAACTAATAAAAATCTCATTATAATTTTAAAGAAAACTTTCATAGAAAACCAGAGATGCTGGCATATAGCTCTTCCTAATGCACTGTGGGTTGATCTAGACAAACCCAAGAAGTCATTAGGTGTGTCACCCTATACCTTATTTTATGGAAAGGAAGCTATCTTACCCCCTAACATTTTGTTTCCTTCTTCTCAATTTGCCCAAGAATCTAAAGGATCTAGTACTGAGGTTTTACAAGCCCGAATCAATACTTTACTAAAATTAGAAGAGTATAGATCTAATTCTAAGGAAAGGTTTAAGCACATTAGAGAAAATTTGAGGTCTAAACTAGGCCTCCTAAGGAAAATGATAAAATAATAGTTAAAATAATAAAATAATAGTTATTAATTTTGGAGGAAGAATGAAAAAAACTACTTATTTTGTTCATATTTTCGACATATATCCCTGTGTTTTTACTCAAATTCTGAGTGGGAGAGCTTGTTGAATGGAGAATTTAATTCCACATCCAACGAGTACCCACAATGCATACTTTTGATGGACCCTGCTACCCCAAAAACAAGAAATGCCTGAAAAAACGTGATGATGATATCATCATCATGTTTTTTAGGTATTTCTTATTTTGGGGGAAGAGGGGTCCATCAAAAGTATGAAGTGTGGGTACTCGTTGGATGCGGAATTAAATTCCGCATCCAATGATCTCTCCTGCCTGAAATTTGAGTAAAAACACAGGGAGATATGTCGAAACTACGAACAAAAAAAGTAGTTTTCTTTTATGACAAATATGTAAATTCAACCATTATGGTTGACTCATTTTATTGAAATTCTATTGGTTCTTGAATTCTAACTCACAAAATTTATGGTTGGTGCGTTTTCTTATAAGGCCCATTTTAGACCCCAAATTTTCTCTAATGCCAGCAAGAGATTGTGAAAAGATGGTTTGACAAGCACAAGTCCGGGAAAAAAAATTTTGAAGTAGGAGATTTGGTTCTGAAGTGGGATCACCCGCATGATGAAAAGGGCAAGCACACTAAGTTTCAACATCTGTGGATAGGCCCATTTCTTATTGCAGAAAATTTAGGCCCCTCGATGTACAAGTTACAGGATTTACGGGGGTGGGAATAGAATCTACGTGTCAATGGTTTGGTTCTCAAGCCTTACTTTACTTAATGCATTTGAGGTCTTTTGTACATAAATAAATTTTTGTGTTTGCTTCGATTTTTTGTAGTTATGTTTTCTCTTTTTATGCTGATTTTCTTTCTTGGCATCTGATTTATTTCAGTTTGTTTTTATTTGCTTTATTTCTGTTTTCAAATAAGCCAGCGCAGCTTTGGCGTTTGGGGGACATTGGAATTTGGAAAAACTACAAATATTTTGACCAGAGAGCTGATTATTAGCATATCATGATAAGATTCATTAATTTTATAGACTATTCAAAAGGGAGTTATTTTATTAACACATTGAAGTCATGTTTTAAACCCTATTAAATAACTAAGGTAAGAGGAGTCTAGAATACTATTTTGGGGCTCCATCCACTTCACATTAATATATGTCCTAGGAAGCTAACAGCAATGGACCCACAGAAAGAAAGCAGGTTGGACAGGTGTATGGTATTTAAAATGATCCCATGCCACAAATAAAAGTCGAAAGGCTTAAAAGAGTCAAAATTTCCCAGAAAGAAAGCATGTATCAAAAGATATACTGAACAAAATTAGATCACTCACAAAAAAATTATCTCTCACACAAAAGGACACCATGGATGGAAGAACCTAAATCAAGTTTCAAATGAAAGGAGCAATCTGGAAAGACTCAAAAGGACAAAAGTCTAAAAGCATCAAAAGAATTCCAAGGGCATGGGAATGAGGAACAAACGAATAAAGTTTTTCACACTCTGTTATGATCCTGTGGTCTTAGCCGTAAGAAACCGAATGCAGAGGTAAATGAACCCCATATTTTTGCCTCATAAGAGTTATCAAGACTTTGAAAACCTAGTTACCCTACCCTAGTGGACTATAATCAATGTAAGTTCTAAATATTACATTCCTAGAATGGTATGGACATCTTAAAGAAATATTCAAAAGATTTAGTTGGTCTAACAGAATACCATAAAGCAGTTTGGTTTAGAAAGTTAGTTTTTCTAGATATTTTTTTTCACCAACCAATCACCAATTGTTGTTGCTGCAACTATTACCCCAAAAAAAAAATTCATTTTTTAGGACCCCTTTGATTTTTTAGCTTTTTGCTACTGAGACTTTTTGAGCTTTGAATTCTATCACTCATGACTTGTTTTCACCTTGAAGAGATTCGAAAAGTTGGTTTTTTACTCTGAGGAAGAAAGTCTTTTTAACCCGCAACGGTGGATGAGTCTTCATGTTTGATCCACAACAGTGGGTGAGTTTAAGTGTTTATCCGAAGCACCAGATGGATTTCAATTTTTTACCCACTATGCCAGACGATTTTTTAAGTTGAAGCTGCAGCAGCGGTTGGCTTTTTATGCATTTTGTTTGTTTTTTTTCATCTGCTGCATCGGAGTCTTTTGCGAGAATTGAGCCGCAATAGCGGGTGGATTCTATTTTTCGATCCACAGCAGTGGATTATTTTCATAAGTGTGTATAAGCTTATGGTTATCCGATACATTGGAAGCCTTCTAGGGTTTGTGATGAAACAGCGGGTGGGTTTTTAGGTTGAGTATCATAACTTTTTCTGATTCTTGTGACGTGCTACGTCGAATGATCATTCAATTTTCTGTCGCAACGGTGGAAATTTTCCTCCTTACCCACCCAATCTTCACCTTCATTTTATTGATCTCACTGCATCGAAAGCCTTGACACCTTCGAGCCGCCAAAATGGGGTATTTTAAAGTATTCCTCCAATGACGTCCGTCAACTAAAGCCGCGAATTATGTTGGATGTTTTGCAGAGAAGTGAGTCGATAGTAGCACAAGTGTTGGGATGTTTGAACCACCGCTATCTAGGTTATTTTCACCTTGAATTCATTTTGGTCCTCTGATGCGCTATGTTATTGGCGCCAATGGCGTTTGTTTCGTACATGCGGTATTAAGTCCTACCTAATGCATTTAGTGGTTTTACCTATTGTTTTTTATATACATGATGGAGAAAGGGTAATTACCATAGTTGTTGTCGACTATGAGCTCGTAAAAGCTGGTGGTTGTGATTTTATCCTGTTTTGGGGAATCCGTTGTAAGTTGGTGGAATCGAGATCTGGAATCTCACATGGTGTGTTGGATGCCGCATATATGACCGTTGTCAAGCATAGCCTACAAGGTATATTTTTTCTTGTTTACTTTCTTTTGATTGGTAGGTTGGTTGAGATTACAACCTGTCAGTTTTTGATACGTCGTGCAGGGGTTTTGGTTGTTGGGTTTTTTGGTTTTAAAATATATCTCTCCTTGCCTTTGTTGTTTTAGAAGCTTTCCTTTTAGGTTTTGACATAGCTGTGGTCACTCCACCTTCTCCCATGAAGCCTTGTCATTTTTGCTCTGATGTCTTTCACCCGCTGGCCTGGCATATAATGATGATTTTCGATTGGCCCAATATTTTTGCCAGCATTGGTCTTACCTGGTTCTTGCTCTTGTGTGGTCATAGCATCTTTTCTAAATCAAGCGAGCCTTTTAGGTTTTGGTTACTTTACCTTATCTCCTCGTAGAGGGATTTTGACCCTGGTGGTTAAAGCTAGGGAATCGTCGCCTTTTAGCCTCTCTGTGCTACCTGCGGACTGTGAGCATCTTAGAAGTATTTGTGTGCAATGGAGAAAGGGTCGTTTAGGTTTAAGACTGTTTTCTAGGTTTTAGAATCGCAAGGGATTCCCTAGCCGAAGACCACCTACGTTATAGGTTTTTTAACCCACTTTTTTACCTTGCTGGGTTTTGATGTGATTTTCTTGTTCCAATGGGCAGAGAAAGTGTGGTAAATTAACATACTGGTTAAGCTTGTTCCTTAAAAATAACAATAGTTGGTTTCCATAGTCATTTATTTTTCCTTTTCTGAATGCATGAGTTGTTTAATAATATAAATGCAAAGACAATTTTTTTGTTACAGTCGTAGTTTGTACCAGACAACATGACTAAGAAGGGAAAAAAGAAGGCCAAGATTGTAGACTACGAATCAGATGCAGAAATCACACCCACACAAAGGGTGGAGATAATATACGAAGATACCAAATCTATCACCAGGACTGAATCTGAATTTAAATGGGGTTAGATCTATCACAAGCTCCAGTAGAAGAAGTTTCCAGAGGTAGGATTGGAGGACCTAGTCTTATATGATAACATATTGAAATTAGGGATCACCAAGGTGTCCACAAGACTAGATATTTTTCCTTTCCATGATTTCATTGGATGGATTCTGTCCAAAGCGGATTCCATAGGGGTGATCATGTATGACATGGAGGATAAAGGATTTGCATCCTTCACACCTACATTCATAGAAAAAGCATACATCCTGCCACCCTCAGAAGTCAGCATGACAACTGATTGGGTAAAAGGCCTAACTCTTAATTAAATGGCTACAACAAAGATGATGGTAGTTGAAGGAGAAACATTCCGGAATAAGAAATCCAAGGAATAAGAAACTGCCCATCTGTGTACCCCATACAAGATGGTAGTTTTGATGCTAAATATGATTTTCCACAGAGCTAATGAAAAGTATTATAAGTTTGGAAGGATCCCACTTATTTACCATGTAGCCATGAAGGGGGCAATTTTCAATTGGGCTGACATAGTATCCAGTAGTATGTCTTCCTGCATAACTGCAGCCAAAAAAGGATTGCATCATTGAAAAATTGAGTTTTATTGTTAGATTTTTATCATTTAAGCAATATGATATAGGATCTTATCTGAGAGAATGACATGCACAGCAATATTTAGAAGAGACAAGAGACACAAAGAGTTTTACTCAGGGAAACCATAAAGGAGAAAACCCCATAACTTCCTCAGAGATAGAATGAGCACCAATGGAAAAAGTAAAACCCAAAGACACAAAAATGAGCTCCGAGAGTTGTTCTCTCTCTCACTTGTACGAGCTCCTCTTCTCTCACTCATGCCCTATAGTTGAGTGAGTGTGTGTTGCAAATAGAGAATATCACTCTCTATTTATACAATTTTTCTTCTTGACAATTACTTACCAGGGCCGACCTCACTAGGAGAGTCTAATAGCCTTAGTACCCCTTAACTGTGGGGATTATTGCCCCAACTTACAACGGAGGGTTAACCTCTACGAATTTACATGAATTTATTATTTTAATGATTCTCTCGATAGGAAGATCGGGTATTCTCTTGACACGGTTCATTAGCACAAGTCTTCATCACAGGATCATCATCAAATCTAGATCATCATCATCACTGTATTATCATCACTAATCCCGCTATCTCGAGCAAATGGTGTTATCTCTCAATTCTACTCATCATAGTAAGTTCTATAGAGTCGGCCCTTTTTCATGATGGTTGTAGGCTTAGTCTCCATGCAGGTCTTCTTCTTCATCGCTTATATCATCGGCATGGTAGGACACACCTACTACCATCCGAGAAAGGATCTGGAACTTACATCCACCTACATGGTAGGACACACCTACTACCATCCAAGGAAAGGCCTGAGCACTTACATCCACTGGCATGGTAGGACACACCTACTACCATCTAGGGAAAGGCCTTGCACTTACATCCATCGGCATGGTAGGAAACACCTACTACCATATGGGGAAAGGCTCTGCACTTACATCCACCGGCATGGTAGGACACACCTACTACGATTCAGGGAAAGGCTCTGCACTTACATCCACCGGCATGGTAGGACACACCTACTACCATCCGGGGAAAGGATCTATACTTACATCTAACCATGGGAGGAACACATCCCACAACCATGTCAGAAAGGCTCTACACTTACATATGACCATGGGAGGAACACATCCCGCAACCATGTCAAAAAGGATCTGCACTTACATCTGACCATGGGAGGAACAAATCCCGCAACCATGTCAAAAGGGATTTGCACTTACATCTAACCATGGGAGGAACACATCCTGCAACCATGTCAGAAGGGCTCTGCACTTACATCTAACCATTGGGGGAACACATCACGCAACCATGTCATAAGGGCTCTGCACTTACATCTGACCATGGGGGAACACAACCCGCAACCATGTCAGAAAGGCTCTGCACTTACATCTAACCATGGGAGGAACACATCCTGCAACCATCTCAGAAAGAATCTCCACTTACATCTAACCATGGGAGGAACACATCCCACAACCATGTTAGAAGGGATTTGCACTTGCATCTGACCATGGGGGGAACACATCCTGCAACCATGTCAAAAGGGCTCTGCACTTTCATCTGACCATGGGGGGAAAACATCCTGCAACCATGTCAGAAGGGCTCTCATACTAATCACTTCCCCTTGGAAGGAACTTTGATCTGTAGAACACCAAGCTTCTCCCTGAAGTACTCAAACTTCACTTTGGCTAATTGCTTGCTCAACACATTATCTATCTTCTCGTTCGTCGCAACATACTGGAGATTCCCTATTCCTCTCTGCACCATATCCTTGATATAGTAATATTTGATCTCAATATGCTTTGACTTGTCATGGAACACTGGGTTCTCTGACAAATTCACATAACTCTAGTTTTTTGCAATATATACAAGTAGCATCCAACTGGAGATCAAATAAATCAGATAGTATCTTCCTCAGCCACATTTCCTCACAACTAGCCGAACAAGGTGTGGCATACTCTTCTTCAATTGTACTCAATTCCATGCAGGACTTCTTCCTACTAAACCAAGAGATCGTACCTGATCCCATACTGAAGCCGCACCCCAAAGTGCTCTTCCTATCAATGGCACTTCCTTCCCAATCCGAATCCACATAACCCTCCTGGTTAATATTTTGGATCACCTCATACTTGAGCCCATAACCAAGTGTACCCTTCAGGTACCCTAGAATATGCTTTGCAGTAATCAGGTGAACATGTCTCGAATCCGTCAGGAACTGGCTCATTATGTTCACAACAAAGAAAATATATGGTCTTGTATTCATCAAGTACATCAAGGACCCAATCATCTGACGATACATCATGGCATCAACAAACTCTGATGAAGCATCACTCAATAGATTCATGTTCGCTTCCATAGGTGTGGTCATGGAATTGCATTCCATCATCCCAAACCTCTTCACGATCTCCACTGCATACTTCCCTTGTCCAAGGGATATTCCATTCGCATTCTGCCACACCTCCATGCCTAGAAAGTAGTGCATCATACCCAATTCTTTCATCTCGAACTCGGTAGTAAGTCTCCTTCTTGCATCTCTAATAAGTTCCGCTTTACCTATTAGGAATAGGTCATCGACATATAACAAGAGCATCACTGGTCTTCCACCTTCAATCTTGAATTAAAGGTTGGAATCTTTTTTACTCTCAGTAAAGCCTAAAGCCATCAATAATATGTCCATCCTATCATACCATGTCAAACCTCAGGATCCTAGGCAGTCACTCCCTCTGAAGTGGAGCATTCTACCTCTTCCTTTCATACTCTATGTATTTTGTACTAGAGTGACAAGTAGCTTCCTCTGCTACTAATACTCTATGTATCCATCTAGGGTCACTGGATACCAAGATACTGTATCTTGAACCTTTTCAAAAGTTCTTCTCACACCCATCTGTGAGCTTGCCGTCCTCTATAGGATTTCATATTCAACATTGTAGCAAAGGTTAAGATCTTCGTTACTCTAGGTGATCTCCAAGATCCTCATTTATGTGTTATCCCGTGGGTGCCTTCAGAGCTCATACAAGGCCTTCTTTAATTTGCACACATGAGTCTGCTTGTCATGTACCTCAACTCCCACTGGCTGCAAATGTCTTTTCATAGTCTATGCCTTCTTTCTGTGAGAAGCCTCATGCTACAAATCTTGCCTTGTATCCCACGATGTTGTCATTTATTGCATGTTGGATCTTGTAGATCCATATGGAAGATACTACGAACTTCCCTTCAGGTCTCGATACCGCATCCTAGACATCATTCTTCTTGAACTGGTGCACTCCTTCCCTTTCTTCTTAGCTATTTCTTCATAGCTGAAAGGTTCTGCATCAATGATGTCGTTCAACAGTGTCACATGAATGCACTATGTCTGATACCTCTTTCTTTATTTGAAAGTATCATCATATTATTCTTCATCTTGTATTATTTCTTGAACTATCGTCACTTGTTTTTCCAAACATGTCTCATCCTTCTTTTCTTGTAGGCGATTCTACCCGATCTTTCCTACAAGTAAAATGTATTAGTTGTATGGTTAGAAACATTTCATAAAGCATATTCATAATAGAAAATTCTTATGCATAAATATATAATCATGCAACTATTTTATCCAATACAACATCCATCCATATCTCACAGAAACTTTCTATATGCCTTCCATCTCTACCATGACATCATTCAGATTGTACACTAATCCAATTTGTCAACAAAGAGGTTTCATTCTATATAAGTAGCAATGTATAGTCATGGGCTACTTACCCATCACATGCTTATTAGTATATTGTCATTAATGCAAACATATTATCATGCATAACACATCAAATCAATATAAACAAATGTATAACAAAATAATATCATGAAATGACAATTGAATACTTATCTTTATTCATTTCATGGGTAGACTCCTTCTTGAGCCTTCAGCTTTATCATCTTCTTCATTCATAAAAACGTCATTTCTTATCCAAATTCTAAGATGGATAGAGGTTATTCAAGAGTTTATTCCTTTATATTCCTCATCGCTTAAGGGATCTTCTTTGGATCGTGAGAGCTTGATCTTCAGTTGCTCCCATTTTCTCTTCTCTTATTATGAGTCGATCTTCTTCTTGTGTGCACTCTTACCAGAGTCTGTTGAATGTAATAACTTCCTTATGGCACACATTCCTTGAATGAATTAATCCCATGATCCTGGGAGGCCATTCAAGGTGGTTATAACAATATCTTATTCTTATTTGATTACTTCATCGTAGCATCGAACACTTCCTTTTGGTGTCTACAAGGATGACACATGAGGGATGAGGTGATCTTTAATAGAATCTAAAATGATTATCTTGGCTCTAGCCTTAGCCTCATATCCCTCTAGAACTGGAATCTCTCCATTTATGTAGGTGTCCAATTCTTTTTCTTCAAGAACCAGTGAGATCCTATACTTCCATGCTTGGAAGTTGTCAGCTTCATTAAGCAATTTGAGGTGTCCGTCCTAGTTCCGGATCTGGTTGATCTAGGGTTTTTCAGAGAACCCCTAATTTTTAAAACTTGGAAGCTTTCAAATATGAATGGATAGAAATATGTGCCTCCTCAAGGTCAGCTGAGTATCATACTCATTTTCCAAAAACTGTGATCAAAACTGCAAAATATCTTATGCCCTAGTTTTCTTCAACTTCTTCTGTGGAATTTCCTGATATTGTTTTTGCAATATATCCAAAAGTACTACTCCTATGTGTCTAAAAATTTGCACTAAGGTAGTATCATGTGTCCTCTTTAAAACACCTCAGGTTTGAGTAGAATTGGTTTCACCAATTGGGACTTATGAGAGTTTTCTCAAGGTGACTTATTTCGGGACTGTTCAGCATAGAGAACTTGTACAAACTTCCACGTGTCACTTCTCGACCTTCGGGGTCTGAAAATTTTACCATATAAAGTACAGTCTATTAAATATATAGAAAATCTTGTGAAATTTAATTTGGACCTTTGTATCTAGAGATATATCAATGTTCCCTAGGTTTCTTGTTAAGGGTTGAATCCAGGGAGAGGCTGGAACCTTTATTTGGAGGAATCATATCTCCCAGAATATAGAGAATATGAGGCTGAAAATTTTAAACAGGGTACATCAGGAATTTATCTTTTGCATGTAAATGTTTTAACTCTTGAGGCTTCTCCAATATTGAGATATAGTGAATGTACCAAAACTACTAGTTTTAGTATTTTAGGGTTTTCAGGTCCAGGATCAAATTAGGGTTTGACTTTCCCAGAGTTTTACCCAACCAAACATTTCGATCTTGGTCTCTAAATTTCGATTTTGAGGAGGAGATAAATTCTATGCTGGGCTCACTCGAAAATTCCTATTCTATGAAAGCCCTAATTTCTTGCAGTAGTGACAGGTCAAAAACTTAAAATGCCCGGAAATCAAATTATGCTTTGACAGGAAGATGCGCCCTTCAATGGAGAGTTATCCTAGCCTCCTTTTACTGATGATATTTGGAGAGAGACCCAAAAATTAATAAGCCCTAGTTTCTGCAACTGGATAGTGTCTTCTTCTCAGGTTAGCTCTAATACCATGTTATATTTTTATCATTTAATAAATATGATCTAGGATCTTATCTAAGAGAATAACATGCACAGCAATAATCACAAGAGACAAGAAACACAAAGAGTTTTCCTCGGGGAAACCATAAAGGAGAAAACCCCCAAATTTCTTCAAAGATAGAATGAGCACCAATGGAAAAATTAAAACTTGTGTGAGCTCCTCTTGTCTCCCTCATGCACTAAAGTTGAGTGAGCGTGTGTTACAAGTAGAGAGTCTCACTCTCTATTTATACTAGTTTTCCACTTGACAATTACTTACCAAGGCCGACCTCACTAGGAGAGTCTAATAACCCTAGTACCCCTCAACTGTGGGGACTATTTCCCTGACTTACAATGGAGGGTTAACCTCTATGAATTTACATGACTTTATTATATTAATGATTCTCCCGATAGGAACATCGGGGTACAATGAAATGCAACATAATATATACAAACGAATACATTCTGAATTTACAAATACATCAACATTTGCATGGGATCTTTTCTGGTTGACTGCATACTTTGTTTTCATCCTTTTCAGAAGCTCAAATGAAAATGGGAAGGAGGAAAATCCCCTATTTATGCAGCATATCAAAGACTGTGGGCTCACAAATACCACAATCATTACAAGCTAATATGTGAAGAGTTCTTAATGCCCCTATACCAGCTAGTTTTCCTGGAGGAGTGTAAGTGCCTGTCTTAACATGATTTGGAATCTATAAAGGAGTTTGGAGATTAATTATTCGCTCAAGAGGGCACATACTTGAGGATGTATGGGGGGAATAAAGCACCCTCATTGGTGCCTAAATATGCCACAAATTACATAGTACATAAGGAATTTGTGAGACAGCTCTTTTTGGATGGCTTTGGGAGTTTTTTGTTTGAGCTGAAAAAAGTATTTTTTCCACCACTACCTTTATTTGTGGGAAGCTATAAGTTTTCTAAAGTCAAGAGTGCACCTGAGTTCATGAAGGAACTAGAAATATTTCATTTTGGTGAAAAACTATTTCACAGGAATTATTCCTAAGGTAAGGTTGCAGCCCATCGGGAACTCCTAAAGGTGAATTTCAAATATGCTGATCATGTGGATAAGGATGAAGAAATGTATCAGAATATTTTCAACTTGGCCGCTTTGAACAAGTGGCTCAAAAGGAAGATCTCAATATCTGGAGTTAAAGGCAATAGAGACAGTAATCCAGAACCCAAGGGACTAAAAGAAGAACCTGTGCGGAAAGAAAAAAAAAGAAACAACACTTAGACTGGCAGAAGGGGCAAGGAAAATGTTAGTGTTGCTGCCACAAATTTTCTCCCCAAATTTATTTTTTTAATTCTAGGCCCCTCCTCATCGTTTTGCCTGATTTGATCGTTAAACTCTTGAACCTCTTGGGCGTATCTTATTTTCATTTTACTTTGAAGTTGGATGTCAGCTGGTCTATTTATGCCTTGTTCAGTTTCGGTTTGAGTTGTGGATGTCTGTTTTACTGGTCGAAGAAAAGAAAAATCTTTGTTCGTCAGAGTTGCCTTTTTGAAGAAAGAACGAATCTAGCTGTGGCTGATCTTTAAAACTGTTTTGATACTTGAATTTTTCTTATGAATCGGGCCTCTTTTTGATGTCAGATCGGAAGCTGTGAGTTTTCTGTTCTGCCGCCGTTGCGGCTCTCAGATCATTTTAGCGTCTGACGCCCTAATCTCTCCGACGTCCGATTTGTATGGGCTGTGGAATCTCTTGCCCGTAGTTTTACCCTTCTGCCATTTTAGTTGGGAAAGCTATTAAGCTTCTGATTCGAATGACTTCTGACCACCGATTAAGCGTTCCTCCCCGTGTTGCTTGGCTCTAGTCTTCCCTTTTCCGTTGTTGCATCTCGCGAAGTCCTTCATCTTCTGATTAAGAAGTCTTCCGATGTCCGATTAAAGTCTTTTTTCCATCGTTCGCTTAACCATAACTTACAGCCCTTCCACCGTTGCGGCTATTAGATCCCTTTCACGTCCGACATAGAAGCCTCCCGACTGCTGATTTATGAGTTTCCCGCCCAAGGCTCGGTTGAAGTTCTTTTCAGAACCAGAGACGCACCAGGCCATTATCTTGAGGAATAGTCGTTCAGTTGTTAGAATCTGATGCTTTGTTTTGTAACGTCTTTCCAACAAATGATGCTTATCAATTGATTGCAGGATGGTTCGGGAGATTGGTCAAACCACCGTGGCATGGAGGAAGATGGACCATCTACTAGAATCAAGGCCGGAACTAGCAGGATCGCAGAAGAGAAGAAAAAAAAATGAATGAAGAAAAAGATGCAGACTGGAAAGGGTCCATACGTTACTAAGCAGCAGGGGAACGGGAAGACGCAGCGGTCTGAGGGGGAATCTGAAGATTCCAAGGGAAGAAAATGCCACACGTTGAGGGAGTCTGAGGGGCCTGTTGTATAGCTTAAATAGGGTAGAGTTAGCACTTAGAAAGGGCTTTTTCCCCGGAAAATTTTGTAAATGTTTGCTTGTAAGAGGAACTACTTCGTTTTGCAAAGGAAACTGCAATTTTGCCTGTTGGAGAGAGTGAGAAGTGGAATGTATCAATACAACTCAATGAATAATGTTGAAGAGGAACTATTTCATTTTCAGCTGGGTTTCATTTACTATAAGAGTGTGTAAAAATCCCTAAACCTATGTTCTTGTTGAATGCTTTTCGGTATCTTTTGGGATATTCTCCACTGTGAGTAATAAAGGTTGTTTTATAAAATAATTGGCTATCTGGTTATTTAAATATCTATGAGTGTTCATGTGTCTTGAAAGAAGTATCAGCTATCTATGATTCTTCATTATGCATGTGCAAAATGTATTACTCACCAATAAATGCTAATTCTGCTCCCTAGGGACAGTTTAGATAGTCAGTTTGCTTTTTTGTTGTATGTGATTTGGATGCCTATGAGCCATAAGATGAGAGGTAAGAACCTGCACATCACATTGTGACTGATTCTGGCATCTTTATCACCCTACATTTAGTTAGGCACTTGCATTTCATATCTTAAGTCAAAACACAAAAACTCGGTGGACCGGGCTGCAACCAGTAAAGCCTTTGTTTTGTTACTTGACCTACGGTAGCCGGACCACAAGACGGATGGATTCCCTATACCAAACAGTCAACGGGCTAGTTGGGAACGTTGATTGGGGAGAATCCCTTACTGTTGTCGCCTGCGATTTTCCAAGCCTCAACAGTTTTGGCGCTAGAAGGAGGGCCGCCAGTGCATGGCTGGCCGAGGAAACCCATTTTCCCGAGATTATTTCACTGGTTACAGTTTTGAAAGTAGTGGACCACGTAATCCAATTCCGGAAGAAGTAAATAGAGAACATCTATATCTTGTTCACAACGAGATCGTCAATGACCTGAGAAGACACACCAGGGCATACGTAAAGAAGATCAGAGGATTACCGATTATTCCTGAATTTCCCAGGAGAGAGTATAAAAAGAAAGACCGTCCTGTGACAGAAGATTCGGTGCTGGTTGGAGACTGGGAAGAACTTGTGGAAACTACCTTGCAAGAAGTTGAGCTACCTTTGAATCAAGAAGGCCCAGAAACCCCTTACATTTCTCCTGTTCACACCCCTGTTGGTTCACCTCCTCACTCTCCACCTCAACTCATGGCCGGTGTTAACGCCAACCAACCTCCTCCCAATCCACCAAATCCACCACCTGCATGGAAAGCCAGGTCACCCCTAAACCTGACTCCTCCTTTGCATGACCTACCTCAGGTCTTTGAAAAGTTATTGCCTAAGTTCGATCCAAATGAGAAGATATTAGTGGATGATCATTTGCAGAGTTTTTACTTGGCAATAGAAGGATTGAGAGCTGGGGAACATGAAGATGTAGTGTGCAGACTTTTCCCGCATACCCTCAAAGGAGCTGCTGCATCTTGGTACTTTGGGTTTCCTGCTAATTCTATCCCATATTGGGATACTTTCGAGAGAATTTTCAGAAGTAAGTATGCAGTTCAAAAGACTCACGCAGCCCTTATGAAAGGACTATGTGCACTGAAGAAAGAGAAAAAGGAAAAAGTGCATAGTTTCACACAAAGGTTCGCAGCATATCTTAAGAACTTTTCTAAAACAGATAAGCCTTCAGACAAAGTACTGATTGAGTACTATACTTCATCTTTGGGTCCTGATTTGGCCATGTTTGCGAAAGGTAGGGCCAAGCCTACTCTGACAGAAACCTATGAAGAAGCAGAAGTGGTGGAGGATGAAAGAGAGAGTATTGAAGATTACCCCGAACAATCAGGAGAGAGAAGGAAAACTTTATTGTTCACTAAGACTAAAGAGGAGAAAGCACCAGATTATGAAAGTATGGCCAAAATGATGCAAAAGTTGTCTAATAAGATCATAGACTTGGAGAAAGAGAAGGAAACACAGAAGTTCTACAGGCCTTATTATAAGAAAAGGGAGGAAAACAGTCAGTACCAACCTCCTCCTCACAATACTGCATCTATGAATCTGACAGAGATAGGGATGGAAAATTTCTGCACCTTTCACCAGCAGCCTCACTCTGAAAAGAATTGTCCGCAATGGATAAATTCAATGACACTAGTCATGAATCATATGTTGGATTCAAGATTAACAGAGGAAGGCGATGAAGAAAGAAAAGAGAATTCTACTGCAAATTCTGCTAAAGAGCAGGAAGAGGAGACCATGGCTTTGTGGAGTTCTGTTTCTTTATTTGACGCTGAAGAGGAAAGGAAGCAAGGATATAAGGAAGTTATGGACGCCAACGTAACAACAAGAAGTCAAGGGACAGTTAAAGATGACAATCTGATACTCCCAAAGATTAGGAGGCTACAGAGAAACGTTAAAAAGAAATTCCAAAATAAACCCGTGGCTGATATAATTCTTGAGTTCACTATTACCAGCCAAGATCCTAAGCAGAACAGAACACCTCCCAAGCCAAATGAAGAAAAGGTGGATGCTGACAAATCTAACTCCATTGAACAGCAGATGAATTATGACATTGTGGAAGATTTAAAGAAGATAAAAGCAAACGTCCCACTATTTGAAATGTGCAAAGTGCCTCAACAGAAAGAAAGACTACTGAGAGCACTTGAGGAATCGGATGAGAAGCCTCCTACTGATAATCAACCTCAGAGCGAAGAAGAAATTGGAGAAACAAGCGTTGGAGGTGAGTCTAAATGTAAACATCCACCTTTCCTCCTGACGTTTGAAATTTGTAATCATAATGTGCACAATTGTCTGGTAGACTCAGGGGCGTCAATTAATGTCATGCCCATATCAGTATGTAAGAAAATAAATGGGAAGCCTAATCCAACCACATGGAGGGTGGTTCTGTTGGATAGGACAGACGTTAAGGTAATTGGTCAGATGGAAGACGTCCTAATCTGTCTGGCATCCAATGATAAAGTATGCCAAGTCATTAATATCGTGGTGGCTGATATACCAGACGCTTACGGTCTGGTCCTGAGCAGAGATTGGTCAGCTAAATTAAATGGATATTTCGCCTCGGATTGGTCACATCTGTGGTTTCCATACAAGGGGATTCCAAACCAGATTAAAATTTTAAGAGAGCCTCACATGAAGTACAATGTTACTCAACTGAATGAGAAGAATGTACCATTCAATCCTGTATTGGGAAACTATTTTCTTGAATTGGAACCAGGGAATTATCAAGCGGAAGAGGCCAGCGACACATCTGACACCCAGCCTAATCTCCTTCGATTTTCTCAGGCTGATGAGATTGATTGTAACATAGTAGATTTAGCAGTAGGAATAGATTCACATTCAGTAGATAATGTTTTTTGGACTTTGTTTTTTGATGGATCTAATACTTTAGAAGGGTCAGGGGCCGGTTGTGTCCCGATTGACCCACAGAAGAATAAACATTTTCTTTCCTGTAGATTAGAGTTTGAATGTACTAATAATACAGCTAAGTACGAAGCACTGGTGCAGGGACTCAAGAAAGCGCTTGAATTGAAGGTAAAATTTGAAATTTTTTGGGGATTCTGAAATTATTGTGAAACAAATCCGGAATCAAATCCACTGTATTTCTCCTCACTTGAAAGCTTACCAAAATGAGGTATGGGATCTGCTGAAACACTTTAATGCATTTAACATTACTTCAATTCCAAGAATAAAAAATGCGGTTGCTGATCTATTGGCCACATCAGCCGCTAGACTCGTACCCACTAATAACAGATGTTCCGTTGAACTTCTTTTCAGGCCTTCTGTGCCGGATATGATCACCAACTTGTGGGTATTTGATGATGATCAGCAAATAATAGAATTCTTGACGAATGAATAGGTGTTTAAAGGAGCAATCATAGATGATGAAGAGCATCAGGCTGAGATGAAATACGATAATTTCATCCCGAAAGGGGTCAAAATGTTAGAAAAAATGTTTGACTTGAATGAAAAGTTGAGAAGACCCGCTAACGTGAAGACGCACAGCTCAACTCTGCAGTTCGAGCTGATAAATTTGGGGACTGAGAACAATCCTAAGTTCGTGAATCTCGGTAAATGTTGCTCACCGGCTGAAAGGGAAAGGTTCGTCGGTCTGTTTAAACAGTACAAGGACGTATTCGCATGGACGTATGAAGAATTAAAAACCTACGACACCAGCATCATCAAGCATATCGTCCCTATTAAAGTAGGCGTCAAGCCATATCAGCAGTCATTGAGGAAGATGCACCCAAAGTTGGAACCACTAATTCAGAGCGAAGTGAAGAAATTGTTAGACGCTAGGATTATTTTTAAAGTCAGGCATTCCGAGTGGGTATCGAATCTGGTACCGGTTAGAAAAAAGTCAGGAGAAATCAGACTGTGCGTGGACTTCAGAAACTTAAACCGTGCCTCAAGTAAAGACAACTATCCGGTGCCTCCCATGGAGCAATTGCTACAGATGGTTTCTGGTTCTGAATTGTTTTCATTGTTGGACGAGTTCTATGGCTACAACCAGGTGTTAGTAGCTGAGGAAGATAAATTGAAGACAACGTTCAGAACTAAATGGGGAACTTTTGCCTATAGAAGGATGGCTTTTGGACTGATTAACGCTGGGGCAACGTTTCAGAGAGCTATGGACATAGCTTTCCGTGGACTAATTGCACGAAGTGCCATGGTGTACCTTGATGACATTACAATATTCTCGAAGAAAAGAGGGGAGCACTCTTTTCACCTAAAACAAATTTTCGAACGCTGTTGGAAATATGGTATTTCTCTCAATCCCAAGAAGTGTGTATTCGCGGTCATAGAAGGAAAATTACTGGGGCATATAGTTTCAAAGAGAGGTATATCTATAGACACAGAAAGAATTAAGGCCATTGAACAAATCCCTATGCCCCATAATAAAAAGGGAATGCAATCCTTCATGGGAACAATAAATTTCGTATGTAGTTTTGTGCCTGATTTTGCCCAGACTGTTAAGCCACTGCAGCAGATGGTCAAGCAAAATGCATAGTTTAAGTGGACTGAAACTGAAAAGAATGCTTTCAGTAAGATCAAGACTACTGTTGCACATGCGCCCTCTCTGAAAAGTCCAGACTTTGACAAAGACTTTATTATATATACATTTGCATCCGATGATTCATTGGCAGCTATGCTTACGCAAAAAGGGGATGGGGGTGATAAATTCCCAATATCTTTTATGAGCACTAGGCTACAAGGGGCTGAATTAAACTACCCAGCCATTGATAAACAAGCGTACACAGTGTTTAAGGCAGTGAAACAATTCAGACCTTATATATTAAAAAATCGAACCAAGGTAATAGTCCCTTACCCAGCTGTGAGATCCCTTCTCATTCAGAAAGAGTAAGGAGAAAGAAGGGGCAACTGGTAACAGCCCTTCAAGAATATGACCTTGAATTCAAGCTAGCCACTATAGTGAAAGGTCAAGGGTTATGCAGATTGATGACTGAAAATAGAAACAACGAAGAACAAGCATGGGAAGATGAAGCCGAATTGCATGTAATGGATGTATGTCCTCTGTTTACAACTCCTGAGTCTTGGTATAGAGACCTTGTGCATTACTTGCAGTCAGGGCTGTTTCCAGATCATTGGAATTCCAAACAGAGAAGAGCTCTGTGTCTGAAATCAGATCCCTACCAAATCGTAGAAGGTGTATTATTCAGAAAGAATTATGATGGGGTTCTCCTCAGATGTTTAGAAAAGGAAGACGCAGAGAAAGCAATGTCTGAATTGCACAATGGTTCGGTTGGGGGACATTATTTAGGGGACACTACAGCCCATAAGGTCCTCCTAGATGGTTACTACTGGCCTACGCTCTTCAGGGATGCACATGCGCACGTCAGAAAATGTGATACTTGCCAAAGATGTGGTGGGAGACAACCTAGAGCAGCAGTACCTCTAAATCCTGTAATGATCACGGAACCATTTGAACAATGGGGGTTGGACATTATTGGAGAAATAAAAACAAATTCTTCCCTGCTGCACAAGTACATTCTCACTGCAACGGATTATTTCACTCGCTGGGTCAAAGCTATCCCACTGTGCAAGATAAATGAAGACGAAGTCATCAGATTCCTACAAGATCATATCATGACCAGGTTTGGAGTTCCAGTTTCATTAGTATTTGATAATGCTAAATACTTTTCATCAATTAAATTGACTGCATTTGCTCATGACAAAGGGATAAAATTACATTATTCTGCTAACTACTATCCGCAAACTGCATACTTTGTTTTCATCCTTTTCAGAAGCTCAAATGAAAATGGGGAGGAAAATCCCCTATTTATGCAGCATATCAGAGACTGTGGGCTCACAAATACCACAATCATTACAAGCTAATATGTGAAGAGTTCTTAATGCCCCTATACCAGCTAGTTTTCCTAGAGGAGTGTAAGTGCCTATCTTAACATGATTTGGAATCTATAAAGGAGTTTGGAGATTAATTATTCGCTCAAGAGGGCACATACCTAAGGATGTATGGGGGGACTAAAGCACCCTCATTGGTGCCTAAATATGCCACAAATTACATAGTACATAAGGAAGTTGTGAGACAGCTCTTTTTGGATGGCTTTGGGAGTTTTTTGTTTGAGCTGAAAAAAAGTCTTTTTTCCACCACTACCTTCCTATGTGGGAAGCTATAAGTTTTCTAAAGTCAAGAGTGCACCTGAGTTCATGAAGGAACTAGAAATATTTCATTTTGGTGAAAAACTATTTCACAGGAATGATTCCTAAGGTGAGGTTGCAGCCCATCGGGAAATCCTAAAGGTGAATTTCAAATATGCTGATCATGTGGATAAGGATGAAGAAATGTATCAGAATATTTTCAACTTGACCACTTTGAACAAGTGGCTCAAAAGGAAGATCTCAATATCTGGAGTTAAAGGCAATAGAGACAATAATCCAGAACCCAAGGGACTAAAAGAAGAAGCTGTGCGGAAAGCAAAAAAAGAAACAACACTTAGACTGGCAGAAGGGGCAAGGAAAATGTTAGTGTTGCTGCCGCAACTTTTCTCCCCAAATTTATTTTTTAAATTCTGGGCCCCTCCTCATCGTTTTGCCTGATTTGATCGTTAAACTCTTGAACCTCTTGGGCGTATCTTCTTTTCATTTTACTTTGAAGTTGGATGTCAGCTGGTCTATTTATGCCTTGTTCAGTTTCGGTTTGAGTCGTGGATGTCTGGTTTACTGGTCGAAGAAAAGGAAAATCTTTGTTCGTTAGAGTTGCCTTTTCGAAGAAAGAACGAATCTAGCTGTGGCTGATCTTTAAAACTATTTTGATACTTGAATTTTTCTTGTAAATCGGGCCTCTTTTTGATGTCAGATCGAAAGCTGTGAGTTTTCTATTCTGCCGTCGTTGCGGCTCTCAGATCATTTTAGCGTCCGATGTCCATTTTGGGCAGAGAACCATTTTGGAAAATCGTGTTCTGACTTCCTTGGCAAGAAAAATGCCCAAAAAACGCAGGCCATTTTTGCTATGCATTCACGTTTTTCAGTTTTCTCACGTTTTGGGAGCAGCTGGAATTTTTCCTGTGTCTTTCCATCCACGTTTTTGGCTGTTGGCTTCATTTTTCCCAGGGATTGAAGGTCGTTTTTGTAATGCCAGGACCTGGGTTGTCTTCCTCACGTTTTTGGAGCTGCTGGTGCATTTTTCCATTCACGTTTTTGTGATTTCATGTGTTTTCACCATGACTGTGAAGGGCCATTCACGATTTTGGTTGTATCACTTACTATTGGCCTCACGCACAGGATTTCTGGGGCGTTTTCCCCCTGCTGTGAGTTGTGTTCAATGATAAGCTTCAGGACTGTGTGTGTTTCCTCATGTGTGAGTCGTTTTTGCTGTTATGTGTGGGGCTGTGTAATTCGTTTTTCCCTGTTTAAGCTGTGAGAGCTGAATTAATTGCCGGAGTGCAATTGTTGGTCTTCGGACTGTATTGGGAGCAAGGGTGTTGGCTTAGTTGCTTGATAAACCTGGTGCTAGAAACCACATAGACAAAACTAGAGGGCTGGCCTTCTTCTCCATCACTCTTGAATAGCACTGGAAGGGAATGCAGGGCCTGAGGGACTGTGTAGCAGAGAAGGGACTGATTCCTTGTGTTGGGTGTGGATGGGTGTCTTAGAGGTCAGACTAGTTTTGGTGTAGGTGTTCTTGGCTCTGTAATGAGCTCACCAGCTTAGCAATTGCCTTCTTCAGCTCCTTAATGGCCTGATAAACCCAACTTGGTTGGCTTGGCTATGTGTTTTGTGTATCCTGGCTATGTGTAAGCCTGCTAGTTCCCTTATTCCTTGGAGAATCATGCCCAGCTCGGGGGTGGCAGCATTGCTGAGAGATTGATGAGCACGCTGGCCTATGGTTGGGTGGAACGTTGCAGGGACGTAGCTGGTTGCGGAGCAAAGCGTTCATAAGATAAGTGATCTTGTGTATTTTATCTCTGCAATTCTATAATTTCTGTTAATGGAAATTGATGAACATGTGAATGAATGCTTGTTTAATTGCATGTTGATTCCGCTGTGCAAGGATAAATAATCATAGCTGTGCACAATATACAATTGTAGCTGTGTATGATGATAAAATTGCATCTTTGAATGATTAATAATTCCTGTGTGCATGTTTTTAGTTCAAATTCTCTTTAAGCATTCCGTTTATAAATTTTTATTTAAGCCTGTACATGTTCATGGGCGGTTAGCCCAGTCTGGTTCAGCCATTAGATCGCGTCCTCCTTGCCGGTCGGAGGCTTGGGGACGTGACAATATGGTATCAGAGCGCTGAGTTGCAGCATGGGCCTGCATGAGCTGCCAAGATGCAGTAACAGGGGTTACATTTCATTCTGCCCAGCAGAAGTCTGAATGTGGAAGACTGTGAAAAATTTAAAATTGGGAAAATTTCTGTTTAAGTGTGAACAGTCGGAAGATCAGGAGAAGTTTCCTGTCTGCCGTTGCGGATGGTCTCACGAAGTCTCCGTCCGCTGTTGCGGAAGGGTTGATGGAGTTTACCATCCGCCGTTTCGGGCGGCAAAGCGATCCCGCAGCCGATCGTAAAGACCTCCGATCGCCGACACGTTAAGGGAGAAAAAAGCCACGAAATTGGTCTAAGTATCGGAGGAATCGGAAAGGAAAGTGGCCCGACGTCCGATTTGTATGAGCTATGGAATCTCTTACCTGTAGTTTTACCCTTCCGCCATTTCGGCTGGGAAAGCTATTAAGCTTCCAATTCGAATGACTTTCGACCACCGATTAAGCGTTCCTCCCCGCGTCACTTGGCTCTAGTCTTCCCTTTTCCACTGTTGCGGCTCGCGAAGTCCTTCGTCTTCCGATTTAAAAGTCTTCCGACATCTGATTAAAGTCTTTTTGCTAGCGTTCACTTACCCATAACTTACAGCCCTTCCATCGTTGCGGCTATTAGATCCCTTTCACGTCCGACGTAGAAGCCTCTCAACTGCTGATTTATGAGTTTCCCTCCCAAGGCTCGGTCGAAGTTCTTTTCAGAACCAGAGACGCACCAGTCCGTTATCTTGAGGAATAGTTGTTCAGTTGTTAGAATCTGATGCTTTGTTTTGTAACGCCTTTCCAACAAATGATGCTTGTCAATTGATTGCATGATGGTTCGGGAGATTGGTCAAACCACCGTGGCATGGAGGAAGACGGACCGTCTAGTAGAAGCAAGGTCGAAACTAGTAGGATCGCAAAAGAGAAGAAAAAAAAATGAATGAACACAAATATGCAGACTGGAAAGGGTCCATACGTTACTAAGCAGCAGGGGAACGGGAAGACGCAGCGGTCTGAGGGGGAATCTGAAGAGTCCATGGGAAGAAAACGCCACACATTGAGGGAGTCCGAGGGGCCTACTGTATAGCTTAAATAGGGTAGAGTTAGCACTTAGAAAGGGATTTTTCCCCGAAAAATTTTGTAAATGTTTGCTTGTAAGAGGAACTACTTCGTTTTGCAAAGGAAACTGCAATTTTGCCTGTTGGAGAGAGTGAGAAGTGGAATGTATCAATACAACTCAATGAATAATGTTGAAGAGGAACTATTTCATTTTCAGCTGGGTTTCATTTACTGTAAGAGTTTTTAATTTCCTGAACCTATGTTCTTGTTGAATGCTTTTTGGTATCTTTTGGGATATTTTCCACTGTGAGTAATAAAGGTTGTTTTATAAAATAATTGGCTATCTGGTTATTTAAATATCTGTGAGTGTTCATGTGTCTTAAAAGAAGTATCAGCTATCTGTGATTCTTCATTATGCATGTGCAAAATGTATTACTCACCAATAAATGCTAATTCTGCTCCCTAGGGATAGTTTAGATAGTCAGTTTTCTTTTTTGTTGTATGCGATTTGGATGCCTATGAGCCATAAGACGAGAGGTAATAACCTGCGCATCACATTGTGACTACTCCTAGCATATTTATCACCCTGCATTTAGTTAGGCACTTGCATTTCATATTTTAAGTCAAAACACAAAAACTCGGTGGACCGGGCCGCAACCGGTAAAGCCTTTGTTTTGTTACTTGACCTACGGTAGCCGGACCGCAAGCCGGACGGATTCCCTATACCAAACAATCAACGGGCTAGTTGGGAACATTGATTGGGGAGAATCCCTTACTGTTGCCACCTGCGATTTTCCAGGCCTCAACAGTTAGTTAAAGAATCCCAACAAGAAAAGGAAGAAGAAAAAAGAAAGAAATAAGAATCTATTAAGAAGAAGATTGTAGAGTTAGAATGATCAATAGCTCAAGAAGCTCAAAATCAAGAATAGGGAAGCACAAAATCAAGAAGAAGTCATAGAAGAGCAAAGAAATAAGGATCAAGAAGACATGTATAATGAGAATTAGGGACAAATTCCTACTAAGAACAACACGGAGAACCTCCCTTCCACTTCAAGCAGTATACTTACAGGAGGGAATCTCCCTATGGTTGAATTAGGATCGATACCGTTTACCTGGTCAAAGCAACATCAAATTGAAAAATTAGTAGATGTATTTTTTGATCCCAAGAGAAAATCAATTGTTTGGAGGACCGAGAAAACTTTGAAGACAGGTACTCAACCCGAAGTCACCACAGCGAACAAGAGAATAGTTGTAAAGGATGTAGAAGAAGACCCAGTGCAGATGGCCTCATGGGGTGTTGCAACTGCAAAGGTGAATGCCCATAATATTTGTAAGCTTAAGGAAACCATTGATCAGTATAAAGGTAGAATGGCAGAGATGAAAGCAATCTTAAGCAAGGAGGAGAGAGTGGGCCGAGAATCAAAGAGAAAATATGATGCCACTCTGTCAGACTTTGAGAAGCTTCAACGGGACTACAATATTCTAAAAGACGAAAGAGATGCTCTGAAACTATGAAACACGACCCTTGATGGAGAAAAGAAGAACTTATAAAGCAAGATGGCAGAAATGGAAGTACAGAAGTCCACACCTGACCAACAAACAGATCAGTATAAACTTCAAATTTTGGAACTAGAAGCCCAAAATAGTTCCTTAGAAGTATTATTGAAGGTAGCTAATGAACGAAAGATGGACATAGCACCTTTGAGAGAGCATGATCTCTTACTTAGAGGTAAAATATATTAATTGTAGGTTAATCTAGCAGAAGAGGTTTTCAAAGTCAAGAAATTAGAATCTCGACTACAGGAAATCTCAGTAGTAGCTACCGACTTCAAATCCAAGACCCAGGACATTGTAGAGACTATGCAAGGTCAACTGACCTGGTTGGAGACAAATAAAGAGCCCCTGGAAAACGCACCTGTAAAGAATCCACAGAGGTTGTAGCTCGGGTATGATCTCATGAATTTCAGTAGTAAAGTTGTTGAGAGACTAATAGATGCATTCAAGAAGACAACAGACAAATGCATGGAATTATATAAGAAGGTGCTTATAACTCAGAACAAATTCCAAACATATTCAGAAAAAAATTTGCAAGAGTTTCCTTCCCATGAAGAGCACTTGAAGTACCTACAGGATAGGCTACAAGAGGACAAGCTTAGCATACAGTTGATTAAAGGCTTGAATGAAAAGGTGATAAAGACCATAGATTCAGATGCTATGTATTATATTTTTATCAATTTAGACAGTATTATCTTAGGATCTTATCTAAGAGAATTACATGCACAACAATCAATCGCAAGAGACAATAGACACATATTTTCCTGAGGGAAACCATAAAGGAGAAAACCCCACAACTTCCTCAGAGATAGAATAGGCACCAATAGCAGCAGTAAAACCCAAAGACAGTAAGATGATATTCGACAGTTGTTCTCTCTCTTATCCCAGATCCTTCTCTCTCAAATACATCAACCCTCCCTCTTAACTAGGAAGGTATTCTCTTGACACAATTCATCAACACAAGTCTTCTTCTCTGGATCAAGTCTGGATCATCATCAACATTGTATCATCACTAGATCATCATCAAAACTGGATCATCAATGGATCATCATCAAAGTTGGATCATCACTGGATCATCATTGGATCATCATCATCACTACTTCCGTTGTCTCGATCAACTAGTGCTATCTCTCAATTCTACTCATAATAGGAAGTTCTACAGAGCCTGCTCTTTTTCATGATAGTTGTAGGCCTAGCCTCTAAGTAGGTCTTCTTCAGTTCTTATATTTGACCCTAGTCAGAAAGGCACACCCATCACTTACATCTGACCATGGTAGGAACACATCCACCACCATGTTAGAAAGGCACGCCCAGCACTGTTATAGCTGATTTTACCACTCCAGGTGAATCACACTTTGTATGGCCTTCCCCTGTCCCTCTGCAGACTCCTTAGACCCCTTGGACCTTTTTTTTTCCTTTGATGTTTCCTTTACCATCCCTAAAAACATGTGAAAAATGATACGCGTGACTTTTAAACCCTTAATCGTGTATATACGTAGGTTTGACCACTAAAACCACGTACATTGGGATGTGTCCAAATCCAAATCCTTTTGGAGTTTTCCTTGACATGGATCCAACTCTCTGGAATCCTGGCCTTCCTTATGCCTTGAGATCGCTTGGATTTGACCTTTCATTACCCCTTTGAAAAGCTATCTAAGGAACTCTATGGTACATTGAAGGCATATGAGAGAATTGAGAGCAAAGAAACTATAGTCCATTGTTGCCGGAACTTATGCTTGAGTCTGCATCCCTTTGTCCCTTGGAGCACTTTTGTGTTCTTCCCAAGCTTGAATTTTCCTTGTGAGCTTGCTATCAAGAGATGGAGGATTGAGGTGGTGGAGGCCCAAGTGGGGGATTCAGTTTCTCTGATTCATATACATGCCGACAGAGGTTGTATCCATTGTAATCTCTGATCTTATGCTTGAGTCTGCATCCCTTTGTCCCTTGGAGCACTTTTGTGTTCTTACCAAGCTTTCCTTTTGCTTGTGAGCTTGCTATCAAGAGATGGAGGATTGAGGTGGTGGAGGCCTAAGTGGGGGATTCAGTTTCTCTAATTTGTATATGTGCTGACAGAGGTTGTATCCATTGTAATCTTTGATTTTATATTAATAGAAATATCTTTTCCTGTCCAATAATGTGTTTTTGAATGAATATTTTATCCATGGACGTTTTCAAATGCTTATACATTGTTGATTATATATGCTAGAATAGATATAACACCAATATATATAGTATGCTTGTATTGTTTACTTGTTGTTGAGGAAGTAATCTATCAATTCAAGCTGAAGTTGGAAAGCTCAACGGGGATCTACTTCAACCATCCGGAATAAGGTACGAGGTCTGATCCTTTAGTGTTAGATATTTAATTTCTATTGCATATTGGAAAGGATTGATTTCTGGAGTCAAGCTATTTGTTGTGGTACCCCACGCCATAGGAATTTCTCACCATAAAAAAATTGGCGACTCCACTGGGGAGTTCCTAGTAGTTTTCCTTTGGGGATTTTTTTTATCGGCATTCAATGACTTTGAATTTCTCTTTCTCTCTTGTTTTTGTGTTGGGTCTGGGGGCATGTTTTCCTGGTAGTGTCTGATTGGTGTGAAGTTTGTCTCAGCTTGTCTATTTGCCTTGAATTTTATGCACCTTTCTTCCTATACGAGAGTTTTTAACTCACAGTTGCGTATACACGTGGTTTTCCCTGTAATTTCCGTGTATACACGTGGTTTTACTATGAACAGTCGCATATGCCCTTAGTTTTGCCTTTTAGTGGAAGTTAAATGGTTGCTGGGTGAGTTGTGATGATTGATGAGTCTCCTTTGATACTGCCTGAGTCTGTATACACCTCCGTTTCTGACCAGAGACGTTTTTTGTTAGGGTAAATTTTTTTTTTTTAGAAGGTTCTTGTCATGGCATTTTCGATTTTTTGTTTGGGATTAGTGCATTAGATTTATTTTACCTTAGTGATTTTCTTGAGTGCTGCTTGAGTGTGCTTGCAGAGTCTGGGGGTTGTAGAATCATTCTTTTTCTTTTTTTATTTCATTTTATTTCAAAAAATCCAAAAATATTTGCTTATCATCATGCATTGCATTTTGCATTTTGCATATTGCATAGTACTTGCACTAGATTTGCTTTGGAGTATTAGTTAGGATTTCATATAGGAAATATTGCATTCATCATTTGAAGAAAAATTGTGCATTTCACAGAGTAGCATACCCTGTTTTCATGGACACAATGCATTTGCATTGATTGTTAGGTGTGCATTTTACTTCATGTTGTGTCATAACACCATTAGTTGCATGGCCATATCCCTCTTTTGACTAATAAAGCCAATTAAAATCAACGCTTAATTAAAATGAACTACACTATTTTCTTTTATAGGGCGCACCAACAAGATTAGGTGTTAGGGTCTTGGCATAGTTCATTGTGAGTAAATTCTCCAAGACCACTAAACAACAACATGTATGTGTCTGTCCAGGTGAGTGTGTGAAATCCTTGGTATAACCAGTGTTTCTCAGTATCCTCCTCTCAAAAGGGAGTTAAGCACGAGGCATTGTGAGCGATTATTGATTGGGATGACCCCTATTCATAAATGAGTAGCACCAGAGATATTTCCAGGATTGTATTCATATCTGGGGGCTCTTTCGAGAGTTTCAGGCTTTTCTACCCTGCCCATATGGTTAATCCCGCCTACGACTGTCTGCCTAAGAATTGATTATATTGAGGTGACCTTAGTGGCCTTACCTTGGATATCGAGGGGGTACTTTGCAGGGGTTATTCTGCGAGCGCCCCGGCCAAGTTGGGGTCAGACAGCACAGTCGCTTTACGCGTTGAAGCTGAGGGCCACAATAATTGGTTACGTACCTCCGCTTGTTGTGTATGGCAGTATTAAGCCTCTCCTAGGTGAGACATACCTGCTTCATTCAGGAGCTCACTTATCCTACCCTTGATTGCTTGCATTTGGCTTTATATTTTATTGGTGATTGCTCTGTGCATGATAGCTTGCCTAGGGTTTGCGTAGATAGAGAGTCTTTTATATTTTTTGAGTCATTGTGGATTTGGGTGCGGCTCCTCACCGTTCTCGTCATTTAGCAGGACTTCCACCTTCTACATATCCTCCTCCTTTGGGAGAGAGAAATAGACAGTCTAGGAGGACTACTTCACACATTGATTCACTTACCATGGGAGACCATATAGTAGGTATTCCTAAACCACCTTCTCCCATTCAAGTGGAATATGGGGAGTTTACTCCTACCTACGATCCTTCGCCTGACTTAACGTAGTTCGGTCCTATGATTTCTGAGATAGGAACCTTTCATGATAGACCTACTCACTCTAGGGTTGATTCCCCATTGACGCATTACCGGTATGGAATGCTAGAGGATGCTGAGACTCATTTTGAACCCGCAAGCACTAGTTATGGTAGTTATGGTAGTTATGGTATGTCTGGTTTTCCCACACATGATTTGGCATTTCATGTCAAATCCGACACCTATGGTGCTCTTCGAATTCCTTACACTGGGACTCCATCTGTTTAACGCTATTTCAATGCACCCTTACAGGGCCTGCTATGAAATGGTATATAGAGCTACCTAGGGGGGCATTCGCTTTGTTCAATGACCTAGCACTGACTTTTCTTAACCACTTCCAGCTACCAGTGAGTTATGACGTTGGTACTGAACTCTTGTCGACATTTCGGCAGGATAAAGCCACACATATCTTGGATAATATCCAAGACTAGCGTAGACGGAAGAGGTTAATTAAAGCCTTTATACCACTGGAATTCCTCCTCGAATGGTTCCTTAAGTCGTTATTTCCATATATAGCGAAGGATTTTTCTACATCCATAGTGCATAATGAGGAACAAACGATTTTTAGGGCGCAAGAACTGGACTTGATTTATGCTCAGTCCAATTTGTTATATGAGATTATTCCCAACACTTCGCGTTCTAGTTTCGACCCCAAAGTCAAACCTAGACTACATACCGATGGCATTGTTGGTTGTGCAAGTGATAAACCTACGGATTCAATTGCAAAACAAGTTAGGCAATTGTCTATCAACCAATCTGCTTCACGACAAGCTACAGCTTCATCTCAACCTGGCCAAACGGCGAGTGTACTTTCGGTGCAATCGTTGGACCAGAAGGGTAACCAACAGCCCGGACGGAATAGAAAGAAGGGTAAGAATAATCGTAAGGGTGGGAATAAGAATGAGAATGCTAATAATAATGACAAGAACGCCCGTAATTCTGGGGGGGACAAGCAAGCTAACCGTAAGGTTAAGTTACCTTGCAAGTTATGTAAGGACGATCACCGCACGTACTTGTGCCCTCATATCAATGAAGCCTCGAGATTCTTGGCACAGGGCCCAGCTGTGCTAACTAACCCTTTACCTCACAATCAAAATATGAACTCGAGGACCCATGATCAGTCTGGTGGTGATCAATATAGCTGGAGGGTAGTGGTCGTGGTTGCATTAACATGGTACGTGCTGCGAAAGTTGTGACCCGTGCGAAGGACTATGGTTCGTCACAACCCAGCCCAGGAAAGGAACCTGATGCACCAGGGTCTCCTTTGCGTATTGAGAAACCTGTGGATAAACCTGAATCTACACCTCGCATTCCTAAGAGATTCCTTAAGCATTCGGGGCACAATCCTAATGCCCGAGCCACCCAAAACTATTCAGTTGTCGAGGATTTGGGCCACACTCCTTGTGCGATGTCTGCATTGGAAGTGCTTCATAGTTTTCCTTCGCAAAGGAAGGCTTTGCTTTCTGCCCTTGGTGTGAATGATGATGATTCTTCCTCCGTGATTAAATTTGAAACTGAGAGACTTCAGCCTCGCTTGCCCTACTATGTGTCTCTTTTGATTCACGTAGAATGTATTAACATGACCGTCAAGCGCACTATGATTGACGAAGGCATTGCCGCTTCTGTGATGTCTTTATCGTGTTGGAAGGGTTTAGGTTCCCCTAAGCTGTCTAAATCAGCGACCATGTTAACTGCGTTCGATGGGAGATCATTTAGGCCGCACGGCATCCTCCGTTCCCTTAAGGTCCATTTGGGAGGGAAGACCGTTGTGATAGAGGTCGAGGTGGTTGATGCGCCCCTTGACTACAATATCTTACTAGGTAGGAATTGGATGTACAGTATGCAAGCCATTGCTTCTTCCCTATTTTGTGTTGTATGCTTTCCATTTAATGGGAAGATAGTCACGATTAATCAAATGACATTCAAGAATCCGTCTTTTACCGCATCTTTGGGAGCTTCGATCCCGATCATTGAACACTCTCAGCTAGCAACTGGGAGTGTGGGTATAGGCATGTATCCATCCCTCATGGGAAGCTTTAGTTGTCCTACACCGATCCTTATGATGGGTCTAGTTCCAGTGAGGCTTCGACATCTATGAGATCAGTGTATTTTCGCACGATTCATATGGAAGATCCTTGGATTCTTCCTACACCGAGTACTCCGAGTGATCCCATCGTGAAGGACATGTCGTTGCCTATAACTATGATAGCTTATCAAGCTAATCTCAAGTGTGTTGCAGAGCCCAGTCCTTCCTCTTCACAGACAGAGGAGGAGGACTCTTATGTGCTGCCGACATGGGTAGTGCAGTCTTCTCAAGTGCACGACTGTCTTGATACGGTTTTCCCTTCAAATGAAGCGATTATTGAGGCTATGTTGGGAGTTGAGCCACCATGGGAGGAACTCCATCATAGATCTTACTTTCTTCCCGAGCTTGACCGCTTGGAGCATGAGGACTTTAGGGTGATTCATAGTGAGAGAGATGGTAGTCCTATGGTTCCATTAAGCTCTCCTGGTCCGATGGCTGATGGAAACATGGAAAACATATCTTCAATGATTCCTATCAATATCTCTCGGGATCCTGGCAGGATAGAGAATGTCTATATTGGGGCAGAATGTTCCCATGCGGAGATTCAAGAATACACCGAGCTATTTAAAGAATTTTATGATATCTTTGCTTGGTCTTATGATGAAATGCTAGGTATCAACCCTCTTATTGTCGAGCACAAGATTAAGACTTATCCTAATGCTAAGCTTGTTCGACAACGCTTGCGTGTGGTGAATCCTAGGAAAGCACCTGTGATTAAGGCAGAGATAGAGAAACTATTGAAAGCCAGTTTTATCTATCCCGTTCCCTTGACGGAGTGGGTTTCAAACCCCATTCTGGTGGATAAGAAGCAGGGAGCGATCCGCATATGTACTAATTTCGTGATTTGAATCGTGCTTGTCCTAAAGACAATTTCCAAACCACCATTTATTGATCAGATTTTGGATGAGTGTGCGGGTAGCGAGGTTTTTTCCTTTATGGATGGATTTTCTGGGTATAATCATATACAAATTAAACCTGAGGAACAACATAAGACTAAATTTATTTGTCCTTGGGGAATGTTTTCATATCGGAAAATGCCTTTCGGCCTTAAGAACACCGGAGCTACTTTTCAGCGGGTAATGACCTTGATCTTCCACGATCTCAAGTCAATTATCGAATTATTTTTGGATGACCTTGATGCTCATTCTCGTATGAGAATGTGTCATTCCTATCACTTGAGATTGGTATTCGAAATATGCCACCATTATTTGGTTAGGTTAAATCCTCATAAGTGAATATTTTGTGTGAAGTCAGGTCGCTTGTTAGGATTCATCATTTCTAAAGAGGGTATAAGAGGCGACCATTTGAAGGTTGAGGCAATACTTCAGTTGTCTCCCCCGAAGAATATTCATCATCTTCAATGTTTGCAAGGCATGGAAAACTTCTTACGGAGATTTGTGTTCAATTTTTCCAATTTGACTAGAGGCTTCATGCGTCTATTGAAGAAGAACACCACCTTTTGTTGGGATGAGCGAGCCCAGGAGTCCTTTGATGCACTCAAGCGAGCCCTAACATCAGCCCCGGTGATTAGTCCCCTAGACTGTAGCCGTGATTTTCTATTTTACTTGGACGCGTCCATGGAGACGATTGGTATGGTTTTGGTTCAAGAGGATGAGGAGCTCCAAGAGCATGTCATATATTATTTGAGCCGAAACCTTATTGACGCAGAGATTCATTATTCTCATGTCGAGAAGCTTGCTTTAGCTACCATACATCCGGTTCAACAATTGAGACATTATATTTTCCTTCGCCAGACCTTGGTTGTAGCTCATGTCAATCTGTTTCAATTCGTCCTCACTCGAAGGATGATTGAGGGAAAATATAATAAATGGATTGTCATTCTATAAGAATTCGATCTAGAATTTGTTTCGGCAAAATTGAAGAAGTCTTTAATTTTTGCAGAGCTTATATCGGACTTCCCGAGCGAGGCCGAGGACTTGGTTTGTGAAGATACATTTGTCGATGAACACATCTTCCTAATCTCAACTTTAGACCCATGGTATAGGGATATCATAATATATTTACAAACACTAAAGGTCCCTACTCACCTCTCATGAGATGAACAACGAAGATTACGTCATGTGTCTAAGAACTACCTCATAGTGGATAACACTTTGTACCGCCATGGGGTAGATTCCATTTTACGACGTTGTTTAACTCATGAAGAGGCTGAGATCATGCTGAATGATTTCCATGGAGGGGCGTGTGGTGGTCATTTATCTGGGCTTTCTACAGCCCAAAATATCTTAAGAGCGGGTTATTTCTGGCCGTCGATCTTTAAGGATTGTGTTGATGCAGTCAAGAGGTGCCACCCTTGCCAGGTGTTTGCATGTAACATGCGCTCGAAACTTGCCCCATTACATCCCATCATCACCGTCGGCCCCTTCACTAAGTGGGGGCTTGATTTTATGGATTGCAACCCAGCTTCGGCTGGGGGGCATCATCATATCATAGTGGCTGTTGATTACTTCATGAAATGGGCTGAGGCTATGCCTACAGTTAAATCCGGCGGTGAGACAGCTTCCCACTTCGTATTCAACCAGATTATTACTCAGTTTGAAATTCCGAAAGAGCTTGTCACTGACCATGGCTCACACTTTCAGAATCGTATGATGAAAGACTTAGCATCAAAGTTAGGGTACAAGCAAGAGAATTCCTCCTCTTACTACCCTCAAGCAAATGGATAGGTAGAAGCAGTGAATAAATCACTCAAATCCATTCTCCAACGAACCATCGCACGGAGCAAGAATAATTGGCACATCATGTTATATCCTACTTTGTGGGCATATAGAACCGCTGTTAAGACTGCCATGGGTTTTTCTCCATATCAACTTGTACATGGAGTGGAGTCAATATTGCCAGTTGAATGTGAGATTCCTTCGTTGAAGCTAGCCATAGAACTCTTACCAGACACTTCACCATTGGAGGAGCATTTGGTCCACCTTGAGCAACTTGATGAGCAGCGTCGATATGCCTTGGTCACTATAGAAGTAAATAAACGTCGTGTAAAGGTCCAGTATGATAAGTCTGTTCGTCCAAGGAGGTTTAGTGAGGGAGACTTGTTCCTTTTGTGGGATCAACCGAAAGAACCCTTGGGAGCAGAAAAGTTTAATCCCATCTGGCATGGTCCTTACGTGGTCAAACGTGTGTTAGAGAAGGGTGCTTATGATTTATTGGATTATGAGGGAACGGCCTTGGTGGAGCCTAGAAATGGGCTCTATCTCAAGAAATACTATGCATGATTCTCAGCCAAGGCTGGTTATTGTATATTATTGTATAGTTTTGCATAGTTAGGTCTTTTTCTTATAGTGATCGGGTGTGTGATTAGTTTTCGTTTCTTTTGGAAGATGTCAATGGAATCTTCCACCTATATAGGATTTGCGGATGGTGCGAGCCGTCACACTCAACACTCAGCCTCTGTTTCTTGGGTGATTTATACTCCTATGGGTCAAGTACTGTCTTCATGAGGCGTATGTTTGCGGCCATCTTCCAACAATGTTGCTGAATATAGTGTCGTTATTGAGCTTCTACGGGATGTCATTTCACATGGCATTCTCTCTCTTGAGGTATGTCTTGATTTGGAGTTAGTAGTGTCACAGCTTAATGGTTTGTACCATGTTAGAGATCTGACGTTATTAAGAAAATTCTTACGTGTGAGATTATTAGAACGGCAATTTCACAATATAAAATACATATACATTCCAAGAATTAATAATCAAGTTGCTGACTCATATGCTAACTACATGTTAGATTTTCATTTGTTTCATACACAATAAATTCATCACAAACACAATTTTTACACATGTAAATAAATAAACCGATCACCATAAAAAAAAATTATATAACATCCAAAATGTGGTAATACATAGTGTCATGATACAAAAATGGGGCTCTCGAGCCACCAACATATAATACACGGCAGTACAAAATGTATAGACTCCCAGGTATCTAATCCTGTGGAGGAGGAGGGGGGTTGTGATCATGGAAGGTCACTACGGCTCTAGCTAGCCGTCGGAATAATCGTACCCATGCTCGTGGTACACCCACCACCTAGCGCTGCATACCCTCAGGCAAGTCCTCGACTTGCACTATGGGAACCCTGTGTGTCAGCCTCACAAAATTGGTATGAATGCTCTGGAGCGTCCGCTCCGCATCCACACCCGTGATATCATCTCCTCTTCCCCTCCGTTTGTGACGAGGGAAGCCTTCCGGCCACCGTGGTCCCACATCTGCATACAAATGGTAGATGTCACTATGTATTGTCATGCAAAAATATGTCTTTTGATTCCATATAATCAGAAAACACAAAAAAAATTAAATAACTCAAAAATCAAAAGAGAGGGTCAAGATTCGTTTCCTATATTGCCATATGCCGATCCTGGTGGTAGCGGCATGTCCGGGTCCCCCCGAAAATATATCCCCGCATAGGGGTAGTCATCAATGGAAACTATCTATCGTCACCACCATAGAAAGAAGTCAACTAGATAGGGGTTGGCCACCCTACCTCCCCCCAGTCTGTGCATCGCATCTGCCCAACGCCATTGGGTCGGATCTCGAACCTCGTGAAGAGGAACGTCAACTCTGGGGCTCAAACCTGGAACACGCTCGAAGAAAAATGTGCTCAATATACTGCTGAACCTGAAATTCTGCACTCTGCCCGCCTTACACTCACTGAGCTGATGTTTCATGTTGCTCAGTAGTGTAGTGCTCCAGTCATAAATCATGGATCTCATGCACTCCACTGCATAGAACATCAGAGGCTGCGAGACCTTGTGGAGTGATTCCAAGCCTGCTATCCTACCCAATGTCAATAGTATGGCCTTTAGGCCCAGCACCTGTATAGCATTGGTAGGGACCTGACTCCCCACCTTCTCTGTGTCTGGGTAGAAATACACCGCAATGTACTCATCGATAGTCAGGACACCTCCGGGCCCACCACGAGAATGAAGATTCACTACTTCCCCCTGTCGGGAAAGCCCTGTAATGAAGTATATGTCCTCCACCTCTATAGTGAAGGACATCCCATCTATCTGGAAGTGTTACAGAGAGAAATTCCTGTGGCTTGGGGTACCACAACAGACAACTTGACTCCAGAAATCAATCCTTTCCAATATGCAATAGAAATTAAATGTCTAACACTAAAGGATCCGACCTTGTACCTTATTCCAGACGGTTGAAGTAGATCCCTGTTGAGCTTTCCAACTTCAGCTTGAATTGATAAATTACTTCCTCAACAACAAGTAAACAATACAAGCATACTATATATCTTGGTGTTAGATCTATTCTAGCATATATAATCAACAATGTATAAGCATTTGAAAACATCCCATGGATAAAATATTCATTCAAACACACATTATTGGACAGGAAAAGATATTTCTATTAATATAAATCAGAGATTACAATAGATACAACCTCTGACGGCACGTCTCCGAATCGGAGAAACCGAATCCCCCACTTGGGCCTCCACCACCTCAATCCTCCATCTCTCGATAGCAAGCTCACAAGCAAAAGGCAAGCTTGGGAAGAACACAAAAGTGCTCCAAGGGACAAAGGGATGCATACTCAAGCATAAGTTCCAGCAACAATGGACTATAGTTTCTTTGCTCTCAATTCTCTCATATGCCTTCAATGTATCATAGAGTTCCTTATATAGCTTTTCAAAGGGGTAATGAAAGGTCGAATCCGAGCGATCTCAAGGCATAGGGAAGGCCAAGAGTCAAGTGAGTCGAATCCATGTCAAGGAAAACTCCAAAAGGATTTGGATTTTGTACACATCCTGCTGTATGCGGTTTTAGGGGTCAAACTCACGTATATACGCTATTAAAGGTTTAAAAGTCGCGTGTATCATTTTTCACATGTTTTTAGGGATGATCAAGGAAACATCAAAGGACAAAAGATGGTCCGCGAGGTCTAAGGAGTCTGTAGTGGGATAGGGGAAGGCCATACAAAGTGTGATTCACCTGGAGTGGTGAAATCAGCTATAACAGATGCCCCCTAATGTGTGAGGTCGGAGGGGTCATACGTTGGTTGAAATACATTATAAGTCCATCCTAGAAGTGGAGTGATGAAGAATCCCAAGTGGAATACCAGCCACCCAATCAGCATAGTACAATGATACAACTCTGCACATAACTGCAAATACATATAGAAGTCTCAAATACATAAGAGTACAATGGCCATGAATAGGCATGATACAAGATATCACATAAGTGGTCATCACCACGTACAATATACATAGATCAAAATCTCCATGATGAAGATATACAAAGGACCATGATCTCCGTAATGGTTGAAGATATATAACAGATCAAGATCTCCATAGCGGCTGGAAATGTCTGACATATACTGGAATCAAGTCACGATAGCTGAAATCTCATGAACACCGGCACAATCAACTAGGTAGCATATAAGAGATGCCACCAATCTGGAAATTCTTCTACACAAACCGCTACGAATACATGTCCTACTATGTGAATAGAGGTGTCGAGGTCAAACATAGTAGTCCATCGTCTGATTACCGGTCATTGATGTATACCATTAACAGACGCGAGATCACCCACCGATAATGAAAATGGGAATCAAGGTACTAGAGTGCAAGCTAACAAGTGTGAATAAATGTGCTGAGGTTGAACACTTGAGAGGATCCATCTATCAGGGGACATTGATGTATTCCCAAAGGCTGTCGATGGCGAGAGAACCTGCCACTGATGACTGCAAGTCTCAAGGCACTCAAAATGACTCTAGATTCCAATCCTAGAATAAATGATCTGAAGTCGATGGGATGAAATACGCTAGAAGGAGGGCATTAAGGCATCCCCCATCATCCAACACAAGGTACTCAACAAAGCTGTATAATGTGGAAGGACTCGATCATAAGGTGCACTAACCAGTAGATGTACTGGGAATGGTCGACATGCAAAGTCAAGATAACTGAGAAATGGTCGACTTAGGCTTCAAGTTCCTTTGAACAAGAGCATAACGGCATATGGTGACTGAATAAAGGTAGCATAGACTCAATATACAAACTGGGACATCTTTGTGACATAGGAGGCATCAACAGAGGCTCCATGGGGACTGGAAGCTTAACCAGTCAGTGGAGATAAACTCAGATAAATGAGTATAGCTCCTAAAGTCAAACTATGAACCCAACCAATGGATGTGATATACAGTGCTCTATTCGAAGGCGACACGACTCGACAGCTTCCACAGATAACATCTTTCCTTGTCTGGCTTTTTGGTTTTTTGATTTTTTTGGACTTTTTCAGTTATTTAAAAAGTGTGAAAAAGAATAAAATTTCTTTATAGTTACAGACTAGGAGGAGACGAGTGTCATAAGGGAAAACAAACTAGTTCCAAGCAGTGGAACATACCTATTCTCAATGCAAGGATACATGTGTAGGATATTGACACTCGGGGGAAAATCCCCTCCCGGTAAAAAGGGAATCAAGCTGCAAAGGATATATAAAATGGCTCTGCATGGCTAGAGATGAGACAAGCTTGAGCTATATGGCTGAAGCGCAATGTCAGGGAAGTCAACATAAAGCTCAATAAGACAGGAAAAGCTCATTCTAATGCAATTAAAACTTGACATAAGGGAGTCTCGGGGAAATGGCCAACATAAAGTTCAAGAGGAGTATGAAGCTCTTGCTCAAGGACATGGAGGGACTAAAAGGGACTCCTGGACCTAATAGAGGACTCACAGCATGGGTACCAAATGCAAAAGCGAGATAAATAGGACACCCATGTATAGGAAAGCTCTACCATTCACATAGTACCACTTCTAACAATAGCATGAAGGTTCTGTGATACCATGGAATGGGTTCATAACTAAGGTTAAGATGGAATGGTCATAACGCAATGCATAAGTGCAAGTGGATGTGAAATCCTAACCTATATGCCAATTCAGACATAATACCTATGATAGGCACGAGCGGGTCGAAACCTCAGAGAGAGTGTACAAATACTGGACCCTACATGACAACCATATTAGTCCAAAACAACCCAAAATAGTCAATAAAGAATCCAAACTATAGGATATAGGGAGGAATGATCATGACAACTGCTCCCAAAGGAAACAATGCGATGAACAATGGGACATAAAAAGGAAAGTAAGGTGTAGACCCAACATTCACACATCCACTACCACCCCCATGAGGGTGACCACCGGTGTAAAGACCGAGTGAAGGGAGTCAACATCCTCCACAAATGGAGTAGAGGGTAGAATGTTCCCACTTCAAATCTATGAGCAGGGTAAGGGGTTGTGATGCCCCCAAGTATAACACCAGGGTCCATACTAGGACCAATACGGGTGATAGGATACCAGGCATGCCGAAAAAATAAAAGGACCTGAACTCAAGAGAACATAAATATACTCAAGTAACCGCGATCCCAAAGGCCAACTAGCGCACAAAGAGCACACTCCTAAGAAAATCTACAACCAAAATACAAGCAAACCAAGGGGAGGATATGTGAGCTCCCAAATGCAGTAGGTATGTCTCGCCTAGGAGAGGCTCGAAACTCCCATACACTACAAGCGGAGGTACGTAACCAATTATAGTGTCCCTCAGCTTCAACGCATAAAGCAACTGTGTTGTCCGACCCCAACCTGGCCAGGACACTCGTAGAATAACCCCTACAAAGTACCCCCTCGATATCCTAGGTAAGGCCACTAAGGTCACCTCAATATAATCAATGCTCAGGTGGACAGTCGTAGGTGGGATTAACCATATGGGCAGGGTAGCAAAGCCCAAAAATCTCGAAAGAGCCCCCAGATACAAATACAATCCTGGAAATATCTCCGGTGCTACTTAGTTATGACTAGGGGCCATCCCAATCAATAAACGCTCACACTGCCTCGTGCTTAACTCCCTTTTGAGAGGAGGATCCTGAGAAACACTGGTTATACCAAGTATTTTACACACTTATCTGGACAGACACATACATGTTGTTGTTTAGTGGTCTTGGAGAATTTACTCACAATGAACTATTCCAAGACCCTAAACTCTAATCTTGTTGGTGCACCCTATAAAAGAAAAGAGTGTAATTCATTTTGTTATGCGTTGATTTTAATTGGTTGTAATTACTCAATGGGAAATGGCCGTGCAACTAATGACATTATGACTCAGCAGTGAAATAAATATGCACACCATAACAAACAATGCTAAGTGCAATCTTTGTCAAATGAAAAATAGGGTATGCCACTACATGAGATGCATAAATATATATTCCTTTCTGAATGCCAATGCAATCCTTCCTATATGAAAGCCTAAACACAAATCTCATCCAAGCAATCCAATGCAAGTACCTCCTCAAATCCATATCTAAGATGCAACTAAGAGTGCAACTACTTCGTACTTTTCAATATAAAAGAATGAAAAATGCAATAAAAGTCATCTAAAACTCTCAGTCTCTGCAGCAAGTATAAAAGACAAGCCCAACAAGACACTGAGACAAAAAAGAGTAATGCACTAATGGAAAAACAAAAAGGATAAATGACTAAAACTACTTTCAAAGAAAAATCAATGAAAAAGTGGTCTCTGGTCACAAAAGAAGCATCCAACAGACAACATCAGACCCAAGGAAGACCCAACCACACTCACAACCAACCCAGCAACTTCCCACAACATCAAACTCACCAAAAGGGAGGATGTACGCGACTGTTTAAAGAACAGCTACGTATATACGCGACTTTTGGCCAAAAACCTGCATGTATACGTGGATTTTGGCCAAAAACCTACGTGTATATGCGACTTTTGGCCAAAAATCCACATATGTACGTGACTTTTGGCCAAAAACCTGCGTATACAGAGAAGGCAGTGGTAAAAAGCAGACCAAGGGTCAAACCAATAAAGGGAAGTGTCAATGGATGAACATAGTATAAAATGCAACACAAAAACAAGGAGAAACAAAGAGCAAGTCAAGACTATCAATCCCATTGTGCCCGCAAACCCCAAATAAAAAAAAGAACATCCCCAGTGGAGTCACCAATTCTGTTACGGAGAGAAATTCCTATGTCTTGGGGTACCACAACAGACAGCTTGACTCCAGAAATCAATCCTTTCCAATATGCAATAGAAATTAAATGTCTAACACTAAAGGATCAGACCTCATACCTTATTCCGGACGGTTGAAGTAGATCCCCATTGAGCTTTCCAACTTCAGCTTGAATTGATAAATTACTTCCTCAACAACAAGTAAACAATACAAGCATACTATATATCATGGTGTTAGATCTATTCTAGCATATATAATCAACAATGTATAAGCATTTGAAAACATCCCATGGATAAAATATTCATTCAAACACACATTATTGGATAGGAAAAGATATTTCTATTAATATAAATCAAAGATTACAATAGATACAACCTCTAACGGCATGTCTGCGAATCGGAGAAACTGAATCCCCCACTTGGGCCTCCACCACCTCAATCCTCCATCTCTTGATAGCAAGCTCACAAGCAAAAGGCAAGCTTGGGAAGAACACAAAATTGCTCCAAGGGACAAAGGGATGCAGACTCAAGCATAAGTTCCGGCAACAATGGACTATATTTTCTTTGCTCTCAATTCTCTCATATGCCTTCAATGTATCATAGAGTTCCTTATATAGCTTTTCAAAGGGGTAATGAAAGGTTGAATCCGAGCGATCTCAAGGCATAGGGAAGGCCAGGAGTCAAGTGAGTCGGATCCATGTCAAGGAAAACTCCAAAAGGATTTGGATTTTGTACACATCCTAATGTACACGTTTTTAGGGTTCAAACCCATGTATATACGCGATTAAAGGTTTAAAAGTCGCATGTATCATTTTTCACATGTTTTTAGGGATGATCAAGGAAACATCAAAGGACAAAAAATGGTCCACGAGGTCTAAGGAGTCTGCAGTGGGACAGGGGAAGGCCATACAAAGTGTGATTCACCTGGAGTGGTGAAATCAGCTATAACGGGAAGGACTCAGAGTCTGGATTCCAGTAATCCACCAGCATCTGCAGTAGTCTTGGTTTGGCCCTCAAGCCACCAAGACACCAAAAATTATAGAGTTGACATGCACATAGAGCTTGTTGAGCCATTAGATCGGCCCTTACTGCCTCCTCTACCTCACCATGTTCACGCTCTCTCCATTCTAGGACCATCCTGCACAAAAAATTGCCAGTTTGCCCATTAGATTACTTAAAAAACCTTATGCGCGGCCTCATAAGCGACTGTTTTCCAAACAGCCGCGTATGTACGCGACTTTGGGGGCATTTTCCACGTATATCCATCCCTATACACAGAAAAAACCTCGATTTCCATGTGGGCCGCAGCGCCCTTTTTAGTTTGGCCTAGAAACCTCAAATGACCATGGAATTTGATAAAAATTGCATCAAAATGAAAGAGAAGAGCATGGGTAAGTACCTGGAAGAAACGGCAGTGGATTCCATCGGCTGGATCTCCTGGAATTCGCTGTTGAAAATCTGAGTTTAATTGGGTAAAAATTTCAAATGTTTTATAATATTTTGAATTGTTTACTGTTTATAGAAATTTTTCAAATTTTTGAAAATTTGTACCCCCTTTCCTATAGTTTCAACAATTTCTAATCATTTTGGACTGTTTTTGACCTAACTCATGATGTAGGAGGTCTTTTTCAATGTCGTTTCAGCCGTTAGATTGACCCGTTCGTGCCGATCTTAGGTATCATGTCTAAACTGGCATATAAGTTAGGTTTCATCACCATTTGCATTTTGCATGACCTTATGACCGTTTCATCATAACCTTAGGTACGAACCCACTCTATTATGTCACGGAACCTTCTTGTTGTTTTAGAAGTGGCATGATATGAGTGGTAGAGCTTGACCTTACATGGGCACCCTAGTTAGAGCCTTATTTGCATTTGGTGCCCATGCTAACATTTTCTCCTTAGGGTGGGGAGTCCGTTGTATAGTACTGCCATGAAATTTTGCAAGAGCTCCATACTCTTCTTGATCTTTTATTGGCCTATTTCCCTCAGGACTCCCTTATGTCAAGTTGTGATTGCATTATCATGAGCTTTTCCTGCCTTATTGAGCTTTATGCCGGCTTCCCTGACATTGCACTTCAGCCATATAGCCCAAGCTTGTCTCATGTCTAGCCATGCAGAGCCATTTTATATATCCTTTGCAACTTGATTCCCTTTTTACCAGGAGGGGATTTTCCCCCGAGTGTCGATATCCTACACATGTATCCTTGCATTGAGCATAGGTATGTTCCACTACTTGGAACTAGTTTGTTTTCCCTTATGACACTCGTCTCCTCCTAGTCTGTAACTATAAAGAAATTTTATTCTTTTTCAAGCTTTTTAAATATTTGAAAAAGTCCAAAAAAATCAAAAAACCAAAAAGTCGAACCAAGAAAGATGTTATCTTTGGCAGCTGTCGAGTCGCTTCGCCTTCGAACAGAGCACTGTATATCACATCCATTGGTTGGGTTTATATTTTGACTTTAGGAGCTGTACTCGTTTATCTGAGTTTATCTCGATCGACTGGTTAAGCTTCCAGTCCCCATGGAGCCTCTGTCGATGCCTCCTGTGTCGTAGAGGTGTCCCAGTTTGTATATCGAGTCTATACTGCCTTTATTTAGTCACCATTTTCCGTTATGCTCTTGTTCGAAGGAAGTTGAAGCCTGAGTCGGCCATTCCTTAGTTATCTTGACTTTGCATGTCGGCCATTCCCAGTACAATTACTGGTTCATGCACCTTATGATTGAGTCCTTCCACATTATACAGCTTTGTTGAGTACCTCGCGTTGGATGATGGGGGATGCCTTAATGCCCTCCTTCCAGCGGATTTCATCCCATTGACTTCAGATCATTTATTCTGGGATTGGAATCTAGAGTCATTTTGAGTGCCTTGAGACTTGCAGCCATCAGTGGCAGGTTCTCTCCCCATCGACAATCTTTGGGAATACATAAATGTCCCTTGATTGATGGATCCTCTCAAGTGTTCGACCTCAACATATTTATTCACACTTGTTAGTTTGCACTCTAGTACCTTGATTCCCATTTTCATTATCGATGGGTGATCTCGCGTCTGTTAATGGTATACATCAATGACCAGTAATCAGACAATGGACTACTATGTTCGACCTCGACACCTCTATTCACATAGTAGGGCATGTACTCGTAGCGGTTTGTGTATAAGACTTTCCAAATTGGTGGCATATCTTATATGCTACCTCCTTGATCGTGCCAGTTTTCATGAGATTTCATCTCTCATGACTTGATTCCAGTATATGTCAGACATTTCCAGCTCTTATGGAGATCTTGGTCTACTATATCTTCAGTCATTATGGAGATCATGGTCCTTTGTATATCTTCATCATGGAGATTCTGATCTATGTATATTGTACGTGGCGATGACCACTTATGTGATATCTTGTATCATGCCTATTCATGGCCATTGTACTCTTATGTATCCAAGACTACTATATGTATTTGCAGTTTGTGCAGAGTTGTATCATTGTACTATGTTGATTGGGTGGTTGGTCTTCCATTTGGGATTCTTCATCACTCCACTTCTGGGATGGACTTATAATGTATTTTGGCCATCGTATGACCCCTCTAACCTCACACATTAGGGGGCATTCGTTATAGCTGATTTTACCACTCCAGGTGAATCACACTTTGTATGGCCTTCCCCTATCCCTCTTTAGACTCATTAGACCCCTTGGACCATTTTTTGTCCTTTGATGTTTCCTTTACCATCCCTAAAAACATGTGAAAATGATACATGTGACTTTTAAACCCTTAATTGTGTATATACGTGGGTTTGACCACTAAAACCGTGTACATCAGGATGTGTACAAAATCCAAATCCTTTTGGATTTTTCCTTGACATGGATCCGACTCACTTGACTCCTAGCCTTCCTTATTCCTTGAGATCGCTCAGATTCGACCTTTCATTACCCCCTTGAAAATATATATAAGGAACTCTATGGTACATTGAAGGCATATGAGAGAATTGAGAGCAAAGAAACTATAGTCCATTGTTGCCAGAACTTATGCTTGAGTCTGCATCCCTTTGTCTCTTCGAGAACTTTTGTGTTCTTCCCAAGCTTTCCTTTTGCTTGTGAGCTTGCTATCAAGAGATGGAGGATTTAGGTGGTGGAGGCCCAAGTGGGGGATTCAGTTTCTCCGATTCGCAGACATGCTGACAGAGGTTGTATCCATTGTAATCTCTGATTTTATATTAATAGAAATATCTTTTCCTGTCCAATAATGTGTGTTTGAATGAATATTTTATCCATGGATGTTTTCAAATGCTTATACATTGTTGATTATATATGCTAGAATAGATCTAACACCAATATATATAGTATGCTTGTATTGTTTACTTGTTGTTGAGGAAGTAATCTATCAATTCAAGCTGAAGTTGGAAAGCTCAACGGGGATCTACTTCAACCATACAGAATAAGGTATGAGGTCTAATCCTTTAGTGTTAGATATTTAATTTCTATTGCATATTGGAAAGGATTGATTTCTGGAGTCAAGCTGTCTGTTGTGGTACCCCAAGCCATAGTAATTTCTCTCCATAATAGAATTTGACCCTAGTCAGAAAGGCACACCCATCACTTACATCTGACCATGGTAGGAACACATCCACCACCATGTCAGAAAGGCACGCCCAGCACTCACATCTGACCCAATCAGAAAGGCCCAACACTCACATCTGGCCATGGGAGGCCCAGCCTACCACCATGTCAGAAAGGCCTTTCTAGCACTTACATATGACCCAGTCAAAAAGGCCCAACACTCATATTTGACCATGGGAGGCCCAGCCTGCCACCATGTCGGAAAGGCTCGGCACTTATATCCAACCATGGGAGTCCCATCCTGACACCATGTCGGAAAGGCTCAGCACTTATATCTGACCCAGTCAGAAAGTCTCTACACTTACATATGACCCAATCAAAAAGGATCTGCACTTACATCTAATCCAGTCAGAAAGGCTCTGCACTTACATCTGACCCGGTCAGAAAGGCTCTGCACTTACATCTGACCATGTGAGGCCCAGCCTGCCACCATGTCAAAATGGCTCTGCACTTACATCCGACCATGGGAGGACTCGCCTGCCACCATGTCAAAATGGCTCCTACACTTATATTTGACCATAGAAGGAACCAATCCTACCATGTCAAAAAGGCTCTCAGACTCATCATCTCCTCTTGGAGGGAACCTTAATCTGGAGAACACCAATCTTCTCCCTGAAGTAATGAAACTTCACTCTAGCCAATGGCTTGGTCAACACATCAGCTATCTATTCATTCGTCGCAACACACTGGAGCTTCACTGCTCCTCTCTGCACCATATCCTTGATACAATGATATTCGATCTCGATATGCTTCGACTTGTCATGGAACACCGAGTTCTCTAAAAACTTCACAAAACTTTGCTTGTCACAAAATATACAAGTAGAATCCAACTGGATATCAAATAAGTCAGATAGTAGCTTCCTCAGCCACACTACCTCACAACTAGCCAAACAAGCTGCGACAGACTCTGCTTCAACTGTACTCAGTGCCACACAAGACTGTTTCCTGCTAAACCAAGAGATCGAACCTAAATTTCTCTTCCTATCAATGGCACTGCCTACCCAATCTGAATCAACATAACCTTCCAAGTTAATCTTCTAATCTGCCTCATACTTGAGCCCATAATCAACTATACCCTTCAGGTACCTCAGAATATGCTTTGGAGCAATTAGGTGAACATGTCTTGGATCTGTTAGGAATTGGCTCAATGTGTTCATAGAAAAGCAAATATTTGGTCTTGTATTCGTTAGGTACATCAAGGACCCAATCATGTGACGATACATCGTAGCATCGACCAACTCTGATGAAGCATCACTCAATAGGTTTAGGTTCGATGCCATAGGTGTGGTCATGGCCTTGCAGTCCATCATCTCGAACCTCTTCAGGATATCTACTGCATAATTCCCTTGTCCGAGGGATATTCCATCTATACTCTGCCACACCTCCATGCCTAGAAAGCAGTGCATCATACCCAAGTCCTTCATTTCGAACTCGGTAGCAAGCTTCCTCTTTGTTTCAGTAATCAACCCATCCACACCTATTACAAACAGATCATCTACATATAGTAGGAGTATCACCCGATTCCCTTCTTCAACCTTGTATTAAAGGTTGGAATCTGCTTTACTCTTAGTAAATCCCAAACTAGATAGGAAGCTATCAATTCTGTCATACCATGTCCTGGGTGCCTGTTTCAAACCGTACAGGCCTTTCTTCAATTTACACACATGAGTCTCCCTATCATGTGTCTCAAAACCAAGTGGTTTCTCCACATACACTTCCTCTTCCACTACACCATTCAAGAAGGTAGTCTTGACATCCATCTGGTGTAGCTTCCATTTCATTACTATAGCCAGAGCAAGTACTAATCTGATGGAAGTGTATTTGGCTACAGGTGCAAAATTTTCTTCATAATCCATTCCTTCTTTTTGGGAGAAGCCACGAAGCATTAATCTTGCTTTATGTTTCTCTATGCTACCATATGCAGCATGCTTGATCTTGTAGATCCATTTGGAATTCACAACAGACTTCCCCTCTAGTCTAGGGACAACATCCCAAACATCATTCTTCATGATCGACTGGTACTCCTTGATCATAGCATCCTTCTATTCTTTCTTCTTTGTCGCTTCTTTATAGTTGGAAGTTTCTTTATCAATGATGTCACATGCTACATAACCAGAGCAGGACCTGGTTCTTTTCCTCTCTCTGTGCATTTCTTCTGGAGCCCCATATCATTCTGCACCTTGGATAGCCTCTCGTACCCATGTAGGTTTCCTCTTGTGAGGATTATTCTCTTGGGGTGTATCTATAGGTTCCTGTGGTTCTTCTATTTCTCGATATTCATCTTGATTTGCATCATTCATAGTTGTATCTTGAATTTTGAGTACTTTTATTTCTTCAAAGTCTTCAACTGGTCTCTTTCTGGATTTGTTGTAAGCTGAATCTTCATCGAATGTTATGTCTCTGCTTATGTCGATCTTCTTGAATCCTGGGAAGTATATTCTGTAATCTTTCGAGCTTTCACTATATCCTACAAATATACCCTTCTTTCCAGAAGGATCTAACTTTATCCTCTTTTCTTTTGGAATGTGTATGTACATAGGACAGTCGAATATTCTGAGATGGCTGACCTCTGGTTTCTTGCTAGAAAAGACTTCTTCAGGTGTCTTGTTCTTGATTACTCTGTGTGGAGTACGGTTATGTACATACACCACTATCCTGGTAGCTTCTGCCCATAGATGCATGGGAAGATCTTGAGCATGAAGCATTGCCCTTGCAACTTCCATGATCATTCTATTCTTCCTTTCTACAACCCCATTCTGTTGTGTATTATATGGAGTAGTTAACTCCCTCTTAATCCATGAATCTCTGCATAAATCTTTGAATTCATTTGATGTGAATTCTCTACCATTTTCTGATCGAAAGGTTTTGATCTTCTTTTCTGTGTGGTTCTCGATCAAGGCTTTGAATTCCTTGAACTTGTTGATTACTTCATCTTTGTTCTTCAAGAATTATATCCATGTCTTCCTCGAAAAATCATCAATGAAAGAAACATAGTATACATACCCACTCAATGAAATGGATGACATCGGACCGCATACATCGGAGTGGATGGTTTCCAAGATTCCTTTTTCCTTGCTCTCGCTACCTGGAAATGTCTTCTTTGTGTTCTTTCCTTTCACACATCCTTTACAAACACCTTCATGCTTTGTCTGTATTTTTGGAATACCTTCAATAGCTTTGCTTGCAAGTGGTAGTGCTCTGTAGTGCACATGTGCAAGCCTTCTATGCCAAAGTTTATTTGGCTCTACTGAGTCATGGACCAAAGCTTGTTCTGGTTGGCCCTTCAGTTTGTATGATCCTCCCTCTTTCTCTCGAATCACAACTGCATCATCTATAGTCTTTCCCTTTGTCCATTTAATAACTTGGCCATCTACAAATGAAACCCTTATTCATTTTGTATCCAATGCAGATATGGAGAGGATATTCTTCTTTAGTCCTGGTACAAATAAGACATCCTTCATCTTTATAGACTTTCCAGAGTCTAACTTATAGGAGGATTCACTATTACCTTTTATTGGATACTGGTAGTCATCCCCAAGTTTCACCCTGTGAGGTGAATCATGTTCAGATAGTTTCACAAAGTATTCTTTGAATCTCATCATATGTTTGGAAGCCCCACTATCTATAAGCCAATCATTGCTTCCATGTGTGATACTTCCCGTGAGAGCGAAAATCAAAACATACTCTTCATCACTTGAAGAATCATCACTTTCTTGTCTGATTCTTTTTGTGGAAGGTTCATCATACTCTGCAGCATGAGCATGATGTCTTCTCTTGTTTCCTTTCTTCTTATGAGAGCTATTCTTATTCTTGGGACAATATCTTGCAAAGTGTCCTCTTTCATCACATGTAAAGCATTTTTATTTAGATATATCCTTGTTATATTTTCTAGAGTTAGAATGCTTGCCTTTGAAATGATGATAGTCCCTTCTAATTTTCTTGGAGTGTACTATAAGAGCTTGATCTTCACTTCCCATCTTTTCTTATCGGCTATTATCTAATCTTTTTATTGTGAGCATTCTTCCCACAGTGTATTGAAGGTGACTAGATTTCTTGTAGCACAAATCCCTTGAATGAAGGAGTCCCATGATCAAGGGAGACAATTCAAGATGGTCATCACAATCTCTGCATTCTCCACTTCTTCATCCATTGATTCAAGTTGTTCTTTGATCTGAGAGACCCTTGTGAAGTATGACTGTATAGTCTCTGCATTCTGTATCTTCACATTCTTCAACTGGTTCCACAAATTCATCGTCTGATTTATGTTCTTTCCTTCAAACAATTTGGTCAAGGCATCAAACATTGCTTTAGGTGTCTTTAGGGAGGACACTTGTGGTATGAGGTGATCCTTGATTGAATCAAAAATAATCCTCTTATCCATGACCAATTTATTTTTGTGTAATTCCTTAGCCTCATCTCCCTCTGGAACTGGAACCTCTTCACTGATGTAAGAGTCCAACTCATTTTCTTCCAGAACCAGGGAGATCCTATACTTCCAAGCTTGGAAGTTATCATCTCCCTCAAGCTTTTAATCAATCTTAGTGTGATGAGACATATTAACTGAGAAACTCAAATTGAAATACAAAATATTTAGATCTTACCAACTTGAGAAGCTGAAAACTGGATCTAGAGTTGATCTTCTGCAGTGTTGGTTTTCTGGTTCTAGGAAATATTAGGGTTTGACTTTCCCAGAGTTCTACCCAACCAAAAACTTTTATTTTTTTATTTAAACTTCAATTTTGAGGAGGAGAACAATCCTATCTTTGGATCACTCAAAAATTCCTCTTCAGTGAAAAGCCCTAATTTCCTGATGTAGTGGTAGGTCAAAAATTGAAAATGGTCAGAATCAGATTCTGCTTCGACAGAAAGGTGCGCCCTTCAATGGAGGTTCAGCCTAGCCTCCTTTTGCTAATGGATTGTGGAGAGAGACCCAAAAATTAAGAATCCCTAGCTTTCATAGCTGCATAGTTTCTTCTTCTCAGGTTAGATCTGATACCATGTTAGATTTTTATCAATTTAGAAAATACTATATTAGGATCTTATCTGAGAGAATAACATGCACAGCAATCAATCACAAGAGACAATAGACACAAATATTTTTATTGGGGAAACCATAAAGGAGAAAACTCTGCAACTTCCTCAGAGATAGAATAGGCACCAATAGCAGCAATAAAACCCAAAGACAGTAAGATGATCTTCGACGGTTGTTCTCTCTCTTATCTCGACTCCTTCTCTCTCACTCATGCGCTAAAAATGAGTGTGAGTGACTGTGTGATAAATGGAGAGGCTCACTCTCTATTTAGACTAATTCCTGACTTGACAATAACTTACCAGGGCTAACTTCTCTAGGAGATTCTAATAACCCTAGTGCCTCGAAACTGCAGGGACTTTAACCCTTGAACAATAATGAGGGTTACCCTCTATGCCTTTACATGACTTGTTTACATTATTGATTCTCCCAATAGGAACATCGTGGTACAATGCATAAAATATACAAGTGAATATATTCTGAAGTTACAAATACATCAACACTATGGCATAGAAACAATTCATTAATGAGTTGATTGGGCCCACTCGAGTGGTTTTGTCTTATCTACACATAGAAATGTTATTGTAAATATTTGTATTTATCTTATGTTATTAGTAAGCACTATAAAACAAACATTTTGTAACCAAAATTTGAGGAATCCCAAAGGGCATGGAATACCAAGAGTCACTTTTGCAAATGTATAAATATAGGTAGAGTCGAATAGAAGAGAGACTTTTCTAGATCTCACATGCTAATGCTTTTTGTAAGAAGAACTATTTCTTGTTCTAATAAATAGGACTGAAGTTTTGCTGGAGAATGGGTTCCCTGAGTTTCAAATGCATGTTGTATAGATTGTTGAAAAAAGAACTAATTCTGTTTTAGCTTTCTATACAAATTTGTGAGATCGTTCTAACTGCTGAACTATTTTTGTGTTATGATCGATTTCATTTTCATGTTATGAATCTTATGCAATAAATGAGTAATGAATGCTTTAACTTCATTAAGCTATCTTTATGTTATTTTTCTAATTTATTTATGTATTCTAAATTTATCATCTATCCGTAAAATTCTTTGTGCAGAAAATGAAATAGATTGCTCACATTCACAATAATATTGCTCCCTGGGGATAGGTTAGATAGAATAGATTAGATTATTTGTTCTTTGCATTCAGTGATTTAGGAACAAAGGGGATAAGACGGAAGGTAAGAACCTACGCATCACATTATGAATTCTTTGTTCCCTTATCATTTTCATTTAACCTAGGCACTTGCATATCATTTATAAATTATAAAAAAAACACACATAAATGGTGGACCAGGCCGCAACCGGTAAAGTAGATTTAAACCTTCATTTAATTGTACGATAGCCAGGCCACTAACCAAACGGATTCCCCACAACAAATGATAAATGATCTAATTGGGAACGATTATTGGGGAGAATCCCTATTGTCAGTACCTGGGATTTTCCAGCCATCAATGGGTTGTAAGTAAATTTTTCCCTGGTTCAGGAACTTTCAAATTTGATGACGTTGTAGGTGTTATGCTTAGCAAGGAAATGCGAAGAAAAATCACAGGTTAGACATCATATAATACATTGACCATGGAGAGTAGAGGAAGACAAAGGGATAGATGAAGGATCCTAGGTAATCGCAGCAAGTCTAGAAAGGGAAGATCCAAGTCCATATTTGAAAAGATAGAGTGTTGGAACTGTGGTAAGGGAGGGAATTTGAAGAAAAATTGCAAAGATCTAAAGAAGAAAGGAGACTGACAACAAGAGACTAATCAAGAATCAAATGTAGCAGGTGATGTGTTGCAAGATGCTTTGATTCTTGAATTATATAATACTAGTGATTACTGGGTAGTAGATTCAGGAGATTCATGTCATGCTACACCCCATATGAAATTATTTCATGATTATGCTCCATGTGATTTTAGACATGTTTTATTGGAGGATTATGAGCCATGTAAAATTCTTGGAATGGGTAAGGTACAGTTTAAGTTAAATAATGGAAATGAATGATTGTGAAAATATATAACGCATATTCCTGCTATGAAAATAAATATCAGCTCAACAGGGCACTTTGGATATAGCGGTTTTTTGTCTACATTTGGAAAACTGTGGTTGAAGATCACTAAAGGAGCACCAGTAATAGAAAAAGGAGACAGGACAAGTATGTTGTATTTATATCCTCATAATATTGATTATTCTATATCTTGAGCTTCCACACAAGTAGGCGCAATGTTGTCGCATTATAGGCTTGGCCACATAAGTGAGAAGGGGATGCAAATTCTCCACTCAAGGAAATTGCTTTCAGATCTGAAGCATGTAAGTTTGCAATTCTATGAGAACTTTGTTTATGGAAAACATAAGAGAGTTAGATTTCTCAATGTTGGGAAACAGAAGAAGAGTGAAATTTAGAGCTTGAGCATACAGATCTATGGCGGAAAGCTCAAGTACAATCTCTCGGTGGCTCTCGTTATTATGTTACTTTTATTAATGATGCAACTAGAAAAACTTGATTTTATTGCATTAGACAAAAATATATTGTGTTTGCTACTTTTAAGAAGTGGAAATATTTGGTTGAGAATGAGACAGGGAAAAGGTTGAAATGTCTCAAATCTGATAATGGAGGTGAATACTGCAGCAAGGAGTTTGATATTTTGTGTTCATACCATGGGATCCGTAGAGAGAAGACAGTCCCAGGAACACCATAACACAATGGTGTGTAATAAAGGAGGAACAGAACGATCACGGAGCATGTAGGGCTGCCCTTACAGTTTTGGGTTGATATTGTATATATTGTTGTTTATTTAATAAATAGAGGGCCTTCAAGCACTTTGGATGGTGTAATTCCAGAGGAGGCATGGACAGGTAAAAAGGTAAACTACTCATTTCTCATAACGTTTGGTTGTGAATCATTTTTCCATAATGATAAAGAAAATAGAACAAGGATTGAGGCTAAATCCAAGAAATATACCTTTATTGGATACAGGGTTAATGATTTTGGTTATCGCTTATGGGATCATGAAAATCACAAAATCATTAGGAGTAGAGATGTAGTATTCAATGAAAATGTTATATAAAAATATCAGTTGCAGGGAAAGGAAAACACATAGTACACAGTTCTTGACGAAATCAAGGAAAATGAAGTTCCAAAGGCACCATAAAATCAAGAAAGGCATTGTGACAAACTTAAATAATAACAACAAACAATAATAAAATAATAATAATAATAAACTTCAACATATATATATATATATAATCATGTCTTTACGAAAAGACATGACTCTTAATGAAAGGGTGTCAAAATATAAATAGCAGACCCTCAATTGTAACTTCTAACTTATCTATCAAATTATTCATATTTTATTATCTACGTATATGTGGGTTATTTCAAAAATTGCAGGTTCATTCCGAGTTAATTTAGAACATCCAATTAGGGATGTTACAGTGGTATCAGATCCAATCCAAGGCTTCCTTGAATTAGGTCTTTGACCTTAGAGAAAAGAAAGAGAGTTAAAAAAAAGTAAAAGGAGGAAAAACAAAAAACAAAAAGTTAAAAAAGAAAAGATAAAAGTAAAACAAAAAAGGGGTAAAAGTGAAACCACGCGTGGTTTATTAAAGTGGGTTTGGGTTTGAATATAAAATTTCATATTGAACTTAGATGGGGAAGGTAATGCTCGTTCCTCCCAACCACCCAATCTACTAAAATTTTACAAAACTTAAGGGAAAAAAAATATAAAAGTAAATAATAATTGCTACTAGGAAGCAAGTGAGAATTGAACTTAGGTGGGGAAGGTAACAATCATTCCTCCCAACCACCCACTCTACAAGAAGTATTTATCAACCTTCAAAAAGAAAAAGAAAATTATTATTATTATTATTATTATTACTACTACTTAATAATTGTATTAAGTACAATTATTAAATTACAAGAGTAAAGAAAAAAAAGACAAAATCGAAGAAGACAAGAAGTCAATCAAAAGCAAAACCAACTATCATCAAAGAACACCAAAAGTCAGGAATTATGGCAAAGTCTAAATCAGAATTGCAGCCCAACTACAAGTAGCAATTCACAAAGTATTTGACATGACGAAGTTGGATATTTCTAAGGAATTAATGAGTCAAAAATATACGAATCAGAATCTACAAAACCAAAAAATCATGAAAGATGCAGTCGAGAATAATGAAGAAATAAAATGATTAAACAAAATTATCAAGAACAAAGATGAAAAAATCACGCAAATTCAGACAAAAGTAAGATGCCAAGAAGCAGAGAATTGCCTCCTTCAGCAACAAATTGAGGAACTCCAGCAAAAAGAGGAAGACTCAAAAAAAGCGAACAAGTTGGAAATTACAAAAGTCTATGACACATTAACAAGTAATAATGAAGAAATATACCGATTAATAAATCATAATAAATTATTAGTTATGAAGATCAAGAAGTTAAAGAGTACCAAGAAGGAAGACAACTCGAATGAAGACATTGAAGGAAAATTCCTAGAAAATGCCTTCTAAATCTTAATCAAGAACTAGAGAAAAAATCGAGAAGTTAAAAGAGGACAAAAGGTCACAAGACGAAAGGTTTAAGAAGATTCATAGTAAAAACAATCTACTAGAGAACAAAATAGCGCAAATCCAGAGAGAATTATCCAGACTCTTCAAAAAACAAAGTCAAGTTGAGGAAGTAAAGGCAGTCCTCACCGCAGTTAAAAAGGAAGAAAAACAAACAACACATACGCCTCACAGACATCCCAATTATAATCATCATTTTGACCAACAACATGGTCAAAATAAGCATTCATGAAAGAGTTATGTTGAAGGCTTATTCATAATGCTCATTTTGACCATGTTGTTGGTCAAAATGATGATTATTGACCATGTTGCTTATTGATTATTAATGATGATGATTTTTTACCATGTTGACAATGAGACAACATAATAAGCAACAATTGAGACAACCCGTTTCCCAATACAATCTCAAAGGTCCAATCAAAATAGATCTGGGATGGACCACAACATATACATTGCGACAATTCTCCTAGGGAATCCATAACTCATATCGTCTTATCTCATCAAGTGTCACAAAGGTTCCAGAGATGACAGTTCAAGAAAATCAGACGTTGTTGTCAATGAAGCTTTGAGGACAAAGCTTCCCTTAAGGGGAAGGCAAAGTAACAAACTTAAATAATAACAACAAACAATAATAAAATAATAGTAGTAATAATAAACATCAACACAAACACACACACACACACACATATATATATAATAATTAATAATTAATAATGTCTTTACGAAAATACATGACTCTTAATGAAAGGGTATTCCGCCAAAATATAGATAGCGGACCCTTAATTGTGACTTATAAATTATCTATCAATTTATTCATATTTTATTATCTATGGATATGTGGGTTATTTCAAAAATCACAGGTTCATTCAAAGTTAATTGAGAACATCCAATTATGGATGTTACATGAAGTAGGTACCTCAAACTCCTAAAAATGTAAGAAGATATACTAGGTTAAGTAGACCTCCTGAACGATTATCTCATTCATTGTATTATTTAATGATGATTAATTCTTGTGAACAAGAATATTATGAAGTGGAAATGCAGGTAGAAACTAGAAAGAAGTGGGAGCAAGGCATGAATAAGGAGATGGACTCATTGGTCAGAAACTAGACTAGGGATTTGGTTGGGTTTCCTGCAGAATAGAGAGAATTGCATAATAAATGGGTTTATGGGTTGAAGGAAGGAGGAAAGAAGCGATATAAGGTTAGACTTGTGGTAAAGGGTTTTACTCAAAAGAAAGGTAAATATTAGGATGAAATGTTTTCTCATGTTGCTAAAATGACTTTAATTAGGACTAATTTAACTCTAGTGGCGGTAGAATATTTGCATCTTGAATAGTTAGATGTAAAAACAACCTTTCTCCATGTGTATTTGGAGGAAGGGATTTATATGCAGCAGCCATAGAGGTAAGAGTTCAAAGGGAAGGAGGAATTTGTTTGTAGGTTGAAGAAGAGCTTGTATGGCCTGGAGTAAGATCCAAGGAAGTGGTATTTAAAATTTGATAAGTTTATGAAAGAATAGGGTTATAGTATATGTCATTCTAACCACTATGTTTATTTCAAGAATCTAGATAATGGAAGATATATTATCTTGTTATTGTATGTGGATTACATGCTTGTTGCAAGGTCTAACATGCAGGATATAAATGTGCTCAAAAGGAAGCTAGATAAATCATTTGTGATGAAGGATTTGGGTGCTGCAAAGAAAATCCTTGGTATGAGAATAACAAGAGACAGGAAAAATCGCAAATTGACATTGTCTCAAGGTGAGTACATAGAGAAGGTGTCAAAGAGGCTTTGTAGAATGCAAAACCAGTTAGTACACCTTTGGCCAGCCATTTCAAACTAAGTAAGGATATGTGTCCCAAGACACAAAATAAGATATAGAATACATGTCTAATGTTCCCTATTCATTAGCAGTTGGTAGCATGATGTATTCTATGGTGTGCACAAGACTAGATATTGCACATGTAGTGGGAGTTGTGAGGAAGTATATGAACAATCCAGGTAAAGAGCATTAGAAATAAGTACATTGGATTCTTAGGTATTTGAGAGGTACCACTTCTCATGTGTTATGTTTTGGAGGTAAAAACATTGTTCTACAGGGATATGTTGATACATATATGGCACGTGATAAAGACCATAGGAGGAGCACCATAGGGTATGTCTTTACTATGGGTGGAACAATGGTAAGTTGGATTTCTAAACTACAAAAGGTTGTTTCACTTTCAACAACATAAGCAGAGTATGTTGTGTTAATTTTTCATATGCTAGACTAGATTCAATAGTATTCAATTCAAAATCACAACAACACCATATCAAGAATCACTGATAGAAACACAATCATAAGATAGACACAACATTTATCCTAGGAAACCCTCAAGGAGAAGAAAACCCAGCAAAACTTCCTCTGTATAAGATGTATAAAAGACAACCCCAAAAACAGGTGTTCTCCTCCTTTTGTTCTATCTTTCTATCTCTCTTATGCGCTACACAAGTGAGTGAGTCTGTGTTCAAATAAGAACCGCAGCTCCTCTATTTATACACATGTGTCAACTTGACTTTTGCACTAGACAAGTCGGCCCCACTAAACTGTTTGGTCCGAATTCACCTAGGAATACTCAAAATAGTATATTATATTATTCATTAGGGTACTAAATACCTGACACAAGAAGAGGTTTTACCTCATGACTCTATGATTACCAATTACAATACTAACACCCCATCAGAGGAATAATAACATCTCCCTTGGGTTACATGAGTAAAATACATTTAGAATGTCCTTTGAAGTTACAATAATTCAACACTCCCCCTTAACGAGAAGGTTATTCTACTGAAAACAACATCACAGATTATAGGAGAACAAAGAGACAGTTACAACAATACATCGAGGTAATACATCTATACGTCACATGAATTTTTCCACAATCAGTAACTGGAACAGTTACTCTTTATCTTCTGCATCACATGATCACTTGATCCTTTCTTTGCAACAACGCTTCGATCTTTCGATCATTTGTAGTAGCACTTTGATCTTCTAGATCCTTTGCAGTACCTTGATCCTTTCCAGCAGCACTTCGATTGTCTCGATCCTTTCCAGCAACACTTCGATCTTCTCGATCCTTTGCAATAACACTTTGATCTTATACAGTAGCCTTCTAATCTTCTCGATCCCTTGTAGCAGCACTTCGATCCTTTCAATCCTCTTGCAGCAGCGCTTCAATCCTTTCGATCCTTTGCAACAATCCTTCGATCCTTCTTCATATTTTTCATCCACACTTCTATCTACTTGATTCTTCGATGATGTACTTCGATCTACTTGATCCTTTGTCGCCATGCTACATGTAGTACACATGATCAATTTGCAGGATGATCAATCCTAATCACTTTAGGACATAAGCAGGGTAATTTTTAGTGGCGAATTTTTGATAATTGGCTATTTTTTGGGTTTTTCTCAAAAAATAAATTCGCTATTTGGTGTCTAAAATCGCCTGTGTTTAGATAAAATATGTATTTTTATCATAATATTCATCAAAATTTATACATTACAGTTTTCATTTTATGTTTCATATTTAATATTCGCCTACCTATCTATAAACATGTTTTTTCAATCCAGAACAATCGCCTAGAATACTATACTTAGGTATAATATTATAATCCTTAAAAAATACCCTGGACATAAGTCCAAGGACGATGCAATCCTCCATCAACATGATCCATGAAATCAATTAGCTGAATTGTCTACAACTAAATGTAGATCTCAACCACACCAGTGTCAGCCCTATCGTCCATGAGGACTCATCGTATACCATCCATACCACACAGGTTCATACCACTCACAAGTGAGTGTTATAATGATAGTATCTACACTCATGTGTAGGGATACTTTACCATGTAAGAGTATTATCTTCAGATCATATCTCGATCACATTCAAAATGTCATCCCAATGTAGAACATCCATACCACACAGGCTAGGACTAGTCCCAAGCAAGTGTTATACTACGGATTCCATGAGGACTCATCATAGAGCATCCATACCACATAGGTTAGGACCACTCCTAATCAAGTGTTATTCTATGGTATCTACGTATGAATGTAGGCATACTCTCCATACAAGAGTATCATCTGCATAGCAGATCTTGACTACATACAAAATGTCAGTCCTGGCGTTCATGAGGACTCATCATAGACGATCCAGATCACTGAGGTTAGTACCACTCCTGAGCAAGTGTTTAATCTACGGTATTCACAACTGAATGTGAGTATTCCCCATGCGAGAGTAACATCTTACAGGATCATCCTTTAACTAGTAAGTACCACTCTCATGCACAAAGTGTTATACCTTCTATCCTCAAGAGAGGATACTATCGTCCACAAATGAATGTCAGGCCATCATCACTGTCATCCATCATCGATGTCAGTCTCATCATTAATCCCCCTTTCCTGGCGAGTTTCATATTATCAACCTGCTCCCCCTTTGTCAAAGGAGGGTTCATGTCTTCGACCCGATTCTTCCTTTTCGAAGAGGGTCCAACAATTGTAGTCCCATCACTCTTCCTCTTTGCGAGTAAATTCCTTTTGAACTACACCAATCTTGTCGTAGAAATATTTGAACTTTGTTCAAGACAGAGGCTTGGTAAGTATATCAGAAACTTTCTCATCGGTACCCACATACTAGATCTTGATGGCTCCCTTTTGTACCATATCCCTTATATAGAAATATAGGATTTCTATATGCTTCAATTTGTCTTGGAACACTGTATTTTATGTCATCTTTATACAACTCTGGTTGTCATAGAAAATTACTATGGTGTCCACCTCCATGTCAAATATTCTTGACATTAGCTTTCGAAGCCATATCGCTTCACAACAAGCGGAGAAATATGTGATGTACTCTACTTCAGTTGTACTGAGAGAAACACTAGATTGTTTCTTACTAAACCATGAGATCATGGCGGATCCCAGACAATAACATCCACCTGAGGTGCTCTTTCTGTCTGTGGCACTTCCTACCCAATCTGAATCCATATACCCATACAAATTTTAGTCATGATCTCTCCCTTAGTACAGTCCCAAATCAATCGTACCTTTTAGGTACCTCATCACATGCTTTGCAGCTATCAAGTGAACTCATCTAGGTTTAACTAGATACTGACTCAAGGTGTTCATAGCAAAGCATATATTCTCCCTTGTGTTCTCCAAATACATTAATGACCCAATAATCTGTCTATAGTGAGTCATGTCCACTAGCTCGGATGTCTCATCTGAAAACAGCTTTAAGTTGGTTTCCATGGGTGTGGCCATGGATTTACAATCCAAAATATCAAATCTCTTCAAGATTTATACTGCATACTTTCCCTGATTCAGAAAGATTCATTTTGGGCTCTGCCACACTTCCAGCCCTAGGAAATAATGCATCAATCCAATATATTTCATCTCAAATTCTTCAGCTAGCTTCTTCTTTCAATCCTTGATATGTTTCTCATTTCCAGTCAAAAATAGATCATCCACATACAACAATATATGACTGGTTCATCATCCATAATCTTCATATAAATATTAGGATCAACTTTACTCTTGGTAAGTCCCATGCTTGTCAAGAATCTATCTATTCTACCATACCAAGCTACGGGAGCTTTCTTTAGTCCATACAAAGCATTTTTCAACTTGCATACATGAGTTTCTCTGTTTTCGGCTTCAAATCCTTATGGTTGTTCGATGTAAACCTCTTCCTCAATCAAACCATTAAGGAAGGGTGTCTTTACATCCATTTGGTGTAATTCCCATTTCATCGTGGAAGCAATTGCCATGATAGTTTTGATGGAAGTGTACCTTGCTACTGGAAAAAATGTCTCTTCATAATTGATCCCCTCTTTCTGAGAGAATCCTCTAGCCACAAATATTTATTTTTACTTTTCAATACTTCCATCTGCAACATGTATTATTTTGTATATCCATTTCAAAGATACCACAATCTTGTTTTCTGGTTTGGGAACAATATCCCAAACATCATTCTTCATGATCGATTGGTATTCCTTCGCCATTGCTTCAACCCATTCTTTCTTTTGTGTAGCTTCCTCATAGCTGGTGGTTTCTTGGTCTACAAGATCACACATCAAAGCTACATAACTCGAATATGGCTTTGATCTTTTGTTGGTTCTTGTGGAGCCTTCTGGTGCTCCATATATTTTCGCTTCTTGTATGATTTCTCTTACCCAAGTAGGTTTTCTCTTTCAAGATATATCCATAGTAGGGGGATCCTAAGGCTCTATCATGTCATGATCTTCTAATGCTACTATTTCAAGAGTTCATTTAGCTTCTGTCCTTCTAAAAGGTACATCTTCTTGTGTACTTCTTCAAGCTGACACCTTCTATATTTCTTAAGATCTGCCTCTTCATCAAAGGTTACATCCCTACTGATATCCACATGATGGAATCCTAATATGTATATCCTAAAGGCTTTGGAGACTTCATAGTACCCTACAAATATTCCCTTCTTACAAGAAGGATCTAATTTGGTTCTCTTCTCTTTTGGAATATGTACATATACTAGACAACCAAATATCTTGAGATGGCTTACTTCAAGTTTATTTATGGTATACATATCTTCAAGAGTCTTGAATCTAAGAACACTGTGAGATAATATATTTTGCACATATATGGTTGTTCTTACAGCTTCAACCCATAGGTGCATGGGGAGGCCTTGGTCATGAATCATGGTATTCACTGCTTCCATGATAGTTCTATTCTTTCTTTCCACGACACCATTTTGTTGGGGATTATAGGGAGTGGTTAGTTCCCTCTTGATTCTTTCCTCCTTACAGAATGATTCAAATTCCTTTGAAGTGTATTCTCCACCATTATCTGATCTCAGTGTCTTGATTCTCTTTTTTAACTGGTTCTCTATCAAGGCTTTGAATTCCTTGAATTTCCTAAACACTTAGGTCTTATTCTCTAATAAGTGTATCCAAGTATTTCTTGAATAATCATCAATAAATGTGACATAGTACTCATATCCACTCAAGGATATGGAGGGAATAGGACCACATACATCAGAATGGATTAGTTCCAATGTACCTTTATTCTTTGTGACACTTTTCGAAAATGGATTCTTGATGTTCTTTCCCTGTGCACATCCCTTTGAAGTCCCCTCATGTTCGATCTTCAAATCTCGTAATCCTGTCACCACCTTGCTCACATAGGGAAATTCTTTGTAGTTGATGTGAGAAATCCTCCTATGCCACAGTTCACTTGAGCTAGTAGTCTCATGGACAAGGGTTGTCTCTGGATGTCCTTTGAGCTTGTATAGTCCTCCTTCTTCTTCCCCATTGAATACAACATCTTCAAGTGTCTTTCCTTTGGACCACATAAGTACTTTTCCATATATAAAAGCACTATGTATCATTTCTTATATAGAGCTAAGATGGAGAGTGGGTTCTTTTTCAAACCTGGTACATAAAGTAATTCCTTCATATTTATGGAAGTCCCTGTAATGCCCCAGTTTTGACCCCGTTACATTAAATGTACATGATGTATATATTGTAATGATCACGGTGCGGAGCTAAAGGCCAAGGCCCCACCATTGATCGGCAATGCTATGTTTTGGATTTGAATTTGTCACCGATGGTATATCGGGGCATGCGGCACATATTAAGTTTCAGCATCATGTAAATATGCATCTATAATAAAAATAAACACAACCAGCTACGGTCGCGGCAACTAAATCGAATGGGGCATGATTTTCTAAGGATAAGGGGGTGAAATATTTATCCTATGGGCCAATGGGGAAAATCCAAATGTCTATGAGAAAACCCATCAAAATGTCAACTACCCTTCTTGTCTTTTTCCCCAATC